>JADDOH010003147.1:0-304739 GCA_016648135.1 Agrypnia vestita | reverse complement strand
AACACAATTAATTTCCTTACTGTTACCAAAAGTTAAACATTTGATAATTGCCGTAGTTGAGTCAAGCAATATTTCTTTTTTTGTTTATTGACGTACTGTATAATATTGTGATGCTGTCAACTCTGAGTTTTTAAGTTTGGCTGGTTTAAAAATAATGAATTCATCAACAATGAGGAGAAAAAAATCAGGTTTTAGTGTCTATGGTAGCTGTCAGTGACAGACAAAATTTCAGTGAAAAAATCAGGTTTTACTGTCTATGGTAGCTGTCAGTGACATACAAAAAATGAAACAGCTGTCAAATTCTTCTTTGTATTTATTTTTATCGATAAAATTACAGCGTCTTATTTATTAATAAATTACATAGCATTTTAGTTTAATGATTATTGATAAATGAATGTATTTTAAAAATATATCATTTTGTAGTCCATTTCACGACCATCATCTTTAATACTATCCACATAATAAAATGTAAAGATTGGACCTTCTAAACGCCCGAGTACATCTTCGTTAACCAATCGAGCATGTTCATTCTTTGGACACAGTATCGCTCGTTTACTCATTAGGGGAACATCCGCTATAGAATGTACTTCATAATATATGCTTTGAACAACATTTTGACTTACACTTTCATTTGGAATAAGCACTGACGACGCATACTTTCCTTCCACAGGAGGCAGCTTTCCATCGCCTAAATCTAAAAGCCACTGTGTAAATGAATTTTCACCTTCTAAAGCGGGAACATTAGTTTTCAAATTGAAAATAGTAAAATTTTTCCAATGTTGGCTGTTTTTAATAGATTTCACTACTAACTGACCGCGAGAAGCCCTTCGAGAAACTGGTAGAATTTGTCTAGTCGCCGCCCAAAATGATTATTTTATTGCCAAAAATATCATTATTACCCATTATATCGCGCAGAGTACGTTCAATTATATCTAAAGCTATAACTGGCGCCATCGGCGCTTCATCCCAGATGATACATCAGCTGCACTTATAATTGCACGGTTCTTGGATGTCACTCTGCAGGTTGTGTTATTCTATAAATCAAGAAGTAAATTAAAAGCCATGTGACATGTACGTCCACCCGGTAATAAAATTGCTGATATTCCTGTCCAAGCAACAGATAAAACTTTCTTAGATCTTCCTCTTCAAGTATGTATAATAGTCTTATAAAGGAACGTTTTACCTGTGCCACCAGGACCGTCAATAAAGAAACATTTTTTTGTTTCAGATACATCTGAAATTTTTTACTTAATATACTGTCGAAAGCACAATGTTGTTCTCGATTGAGTTTTCCAGCCATCTCTAACCCTAAAGAACTTTCTAATGCTAAATTAATATCAACCACTTCATTATAAGTATTGCTGTAATCTGGTCCCGGCAAACCCTGTGATGTGCAAGAAGAATTTTCATTTATTAATGCCTTTGAATATACAAAAGGGAACAATTTTGTGCAATTTCTGCAGTAACACCTTGACGACTAAAGTCTTCTGACATCAAATCTTTGAAATCGTTCCACAGCTGCAACGGATCTGGTGGGAGGCAATGAATCATTAATAAGACAAATAGGTCGCGAAGAGCTTTGGGCCTCATATACGTTGAAGCTTCAGCCATGCAACGCTGCCATTCTCCAATATCATCGATGAGTCCTAATTCTCGTACTGCATCACGAAATGTAGGAAGTAAGACAACCATTAATAGTCCGCAAAGATTCAAAGGACGTAGCCCCAGTCACTTGTAAAAGAATAAGTCTTAAATGGTATAATTCTATATTTCTAGGAGAAACGGGGGACATGCGACCAATAATCTTGTCCCCGCCACATTGCCTCTTCTTCCACTGCTTAGTGCTAGAAAAAACATAGAAATTAGTTAAATCCTGATACTTAATATTACATGCCTCATTATCTTGTTGGTTAAGTTTAAACCATGCAGTTAATGTTGTATTATTTAAGGCTGTAGAGTCCAACCAAATTCACCTGATGGAAATAACAATGGAAAAACCATCGGAACTAAATGTTTTGATAACATATTAATACGCTGGAGACCTCCTACATTCTTAGGGTGAACAGCAAAATCTACGTTTGGCGGTAACCTACCTTCGTAATCTGCTACATACACAATGGCGACTTCATTATTATTAGATGGAGCATTATACCTTCTTTGGTCATCTAACGAAGAACGCGTAAAGAGTCGTTGAATATTCCGCATCTGGCCCCCGTGCTCTGCAACTATAGATTCTTCTTCCTCAACCGCTTCTTTCAACCTTGTGTATTGGAGAGCATATGGACTTACACGACGGATGACATTATCAATAGTTTCCATTATATTTTGTTGACATCTAAGGTTAGACGGATGGCTCATACGTACCCTGACTGCTTCATCCGCATCGTAAACATATAGTTGCGCATATGCCGGCACCTCTCCATCACTCTGCAAACTTCTAGACGTTCTATGATATACTTCACCTGAAATTTTTAAACAATACGGGCCTACACATGGTATGTCACTTATTTGCACTCCGAAAGATGCAAATGCATTAGCACAGTTGTACTGCACATTTAAAATAAGATTTCGCATTTCTTCCTTCAGCATACACTCTTTGCCTAGCATTTTTACGTTCCCGCTGGTCAGCATTCCTTCTTTCACATTCCTCTTCTGTTATGTTTGACAGTCTACGTCTGGCATTTCTTCTTTCATATTGTGAACTCGAATCGCATTATCAAATTGCCGCTTTGTGATGTTGAGTATTCCATCGGAATTCTGAAAAATAATAATATTTATGTATAAATACGGAGAAAATGACACGTAAAATGACATTCGCGCCACGCGCTGTGAGTCTTTTGAGGTTATGAGAGACGTTATGACGTTAATCTAAGGTTAAGTTCACTTTGCAGTTTAAATAAAATATAAAGCGTAATAAATGTTTAATAAATAAATGTTTTGAACGTTTATTGAAGCAAGATTAATGCAAAAACAATAAAAAGAAAAGCGTAAACGTATACTTACTGTCAATGTCATAAAGCGTCATTCTGTGGTATGACCAGCACAAAAATTCGTTGACTGCAATTATTTGGCTGTTTTAAATACACGGATTCCACGAAAATATTTAAAAAAATCTATAAATTGCGATATTTTAATTTTCGATAATTTGGATTTGGATGTTTTTTGATATCAGTTTGTTCGTATTCCTATATTTTTCAATCTTTTTAATGTACTCTAAAATGTTTTTTTTTAAACTGGCAACAGAAATTATCCAAATGCAGAAACGACATTGGTTGGAGTAATTAATATATAGATTCTTTTTACAACTTCCACTGCTTTAGCGGGGCTAGCAAGGCATATTACGCTTCATTTTTTTTATTTTATTCCATACATGATGTTATGTGGGTTACATTATAGATACATGATTTCATTTAAACACATTGCATTCCATAATCTAGTCATTTAAAAGTTTTTTTAATAAAATTTTTGCCCTCGTGTTTAAACCTCTTTACATTCACTGTATTTTGAATTGCTTTTGACAAGCTATCGAAGATTATGCTGTCGCCTCTTCTTGTATTGTATGAATGAAAATCCTTCTTAAGTTTCTTTCTGTTATCAAAGTATTTGGGTAATAATCTGTGTTTAATTTTAAATATTTGCACCAATACATTATACTTTATTCTTTGATTTACTATTTCTTATTTTAGGGTATTCAATATTTTTGTTCTTCTATGCCATTGTCATCTTCTATGGCTTTTGCCAATGCTTTTCCCAACATACGAGGATTGCTGTATCTCACGGCTGTTATTTGAATTTGTTCTTCATTATGACGCTTTCTAGTCACCCGCATTCTTTCTTTTGATCTTATTTTGGCCAGTATTTTCAAATCTTCATCTATTTCCATTTTTATTTTTATTATTTCTCTTCATTTCGAATTACGAACCCATTCTCGATGAAGATGGTCTGCATAATGTTCGGCATTTTCTTTCTATTCCGATGTTGTTCTCTCATTTTAGCCGATATTTCTATAAAAAAGAGCGAAATAGTAACAAAAATACCTATTTAATATAATACACTAATTGCACACAGCATATATTACCATCTAAGGCTTAATTAATCAATAAAATATGATATAGGACACCATAATATTAGGAATCAAAAATATTGCACCCGCGATTCAAATATCACGATCGCGGGTGCAACCAATTTGAGTTAACGTTTATTTCAATTCAACTTACAACATAATCTTTATTAAGATTGATCTATGTTTAATTGTGATTTCTTTTCACTTTTACAAAGTTTCAAAACGTTAGCATTTAACCAAACTTTTATATCTTTTATATCGCGGGTGCAACAGGGTAACTATGGCTTCTTGTAGTCAATAATGTTAAAAAAAACTACTAACAAGTGCTTACATGTTTTTGAGGAAACGAGTATACGAATATTATCACTACAAAATTAACCGGTAAAATAAAACCTCAAACCAACAGTAACAACTGTTTTGCGCTAGTGTTGCCAGGCCCCGATTTTCAGATTACATCAAAACTTCGAATGTCAATGTTTCTAAGCGTGTCGAAAATTTAAATATTAACTTAGCTACAAAAAAAACAGTTTTTATATTAAATTTAGATGTTTTTCTTTATATAAGCATCAAAAAACGTAACTAATACTGTGATTTAAAAATTGATGTCGAGAATCGTCTCTAGCGGAATCGCCCTAATGTACATATTATCGAATAAATAAATAAATTGAATTGAATTGAAAATGAATTTAGTGTCGGTCATTTTTACATAGAAAATTATGCTTTTTTTTATTTCTCACACCTAATTATTATTTGAGCCATCTGGCAGCTTTAGTGCGATATAGTAATTGATGCAATTATTAGTTCTAATCTTCATTAAAATGAAATATTAAAAAAAAATCACAGTAGGTATTTAAAAAAGTAACCCATAAAAAACAATTTTTCATAATACTCCCTTTCTCATTTTCGGGTTTCGTGTATACCATATGCGTCGGAATCTCCATACAACTTACTGAATTATATTAAAAAAAACCGTTAAAAATTTGAAAAATCCAAAATTATACTATAATTTTTTTTAACTGAAATTTGATAGATCTTCTTCATCGTCGCCACTAGTCTATTTGCAAAGTTTCAGCTCGATTGGATCACGGGAAAAGGGTTAAAAATCGATCCTAAGTTTTTTCGTCAAGCAAGCAAGCAGATGACACGAGTTAAAAGAAAGGAAGTAAAAAAAGTAACCCATAAAAAACAAGTTTTTATTATACTCCCTTTCTCATTTGAAACTGGTTTGGCGCTTAACCTACGCGTTGGGCTTCGGTCGAGCGACGCTACGAAAGGGAGTAATAAAAAATTTCAAAAAATCCAAAATTATACTATAATCAGGTTCCGTGTCTACCAGACGCGTTGAAATATTTTCATACAACTTAATAAGTTGTATGAAAAAACCATTCAAAATTTGAAAAATCCAAAAATTTATTAATTTTTCTTGACGAAAATTTTATAGACCTTTTTGATCGTCGCTACGAGTCTGTTTGCAAAGTTTCAGCTCGATTGGATCACGGGAAAGGAGTTTAAAATGGATCCAAAGTTTTTTCTTCAGACAAGAAGACAAGCAGACGCCACGAGTTTATATAAAGGGAGTAATAAATGTTTTAGTTTTATTTAATAACAATTTTGAAATCATACTTTTTTTGAAAACGGAATGAGATTAGTTATTGGATAGGCAGCTATGGACAGATATTCGAAATTGTTATTATTTGGGATTAATTTTTCATATAATTTAAAATTAAATTTAACACAAACCAAAGTACTCGGAACGTAATACGTTTCATTCATTGTATGTATTATAAGGGAGGAAATTTCTCCTGCGAAGTGTTGCATGTCCAAAATTATTAACGTAATATCTCAGTCCTGAGTTATGTCACAGTGTCTCTTGCGCACTGGACTAGAACCTATATTTAAGACTAGATAATCAAATCATAGTTCAGTTATCAGATTAATAATAAAATAATTTTTTTTTTGTTTAATTAATAACGATATCGCGTTGTATCACATACAAATAAAAGTCTAGTTATGTGTCCGACTTTCCATACAAGGAAAGTAAGAAAATCGATACATTTTACCGGATAATATTAATTTTATTTGAATAGAATCTTTTTATTTTATAGCTACATATTTCATCATCCTCTTCTTCCCATTTACTTGGGGTCAACCTTTCTAGTCCATTTTCTCCATTGAGCACGGTTTTGTGCTATACTATCGTCGAGTTAACTTCTTTTAGGTCTTTAGGTCTTAGGTTCAACCAATGCCAATCAAATGGTGGATGGTCGTCTACGTTTGCGTTTCGTCGTTAGCAAGGCAAGCTTCACCATATGGTTTTCTGGGCATCTCTGGACATGACCATACCATCGTGGACGTTTCTCTTTAGTTTTATCTTTAATTGGGGTGATTTTAAAGCTACCTCTTGTACTTATTTCGAATTTTGTCTAGCAGTGTGACTCCCGCTGATCAGCGTAACACGTGCATTTCTGTTGTACGCTGTTTATTTAGGACTTGTTTGCTGATCGCCCAGCATTCTGTGCCGTGTAAAATAGCAGGTTTGATGGCTGTTTTATATATTTGTCCTTTGACCCTAAGAGGCATTCTTCTGTGAGTTGTTTCTACTTCATCCAGCCTACCGTAGTTATGTGAGTCATTATCAATTTTTCCATCATTATTAATAACTGATCCTAGGTATTTTAATTGTATCACTACGGGTAGTGTCGTGGGATCAATGGAGATTTTGATGTTATTGGCGTTAGTGGTACCTACCATCGAAGATACAGGACATATTATGCTCTGTCTTTTATTTACTGATATTAAGACCATTTATTTCCAGTGCTTCTATCCAAGAGTTAAAGTTTAGTTGGAGGTCTGCTACATCATCAAAGATCAGGACAACATCGTCTGCATACAGAATATTCTATGGCAGTTCTCTTTGACAGCGTTTTATAAGATGGTCTATCGTGGTGTTGAATAACATTGGGTTAGATATAGCGCCTTGATGTACCTCGACTTCAAACCTTTCTCCTCTGCCTGCTGGGCTTACGACTTGGGTAGTGGCTAGTGGCAGATTTTTACATATCTTGGATGTGATTTATATAGTATTCAGGTACTAGTATGTAGCTGCTTTAGTGCTTCCCAAATCAGATCTCGAGGCACATGATCAAATACTTTTTGCAAATCTATGAAGATCATGTGTAGATGTTGTTGGTTAGTTTTTGCTTTTCTAGCATTGTACGTATTGCGTCTGATGTACTTTTATCGGCTACGAACCCACATTGATATAGAGTCAGAGTAATTATATATTTTAGTCTATTTTTTTTCTTCTTCTTTATATTTCTTCAGATCTAAATGTAAAAAATAATATTTTTTTATCAATTTTATAAATCCATATTTTTATATCTTTGTGTCAGTACTATTAAATCATAATACGGGAAAGATGATGGATTGTTTAGAATGTAATAATATAAATATAATGTATTTTATAAAAATCATTGTAATTTATTTGCTGTAAAAATAGATAAATAAATAAATATAACTCTCTGTGTAACAATTTCCATCACTAACGCTACCAGATGACACAAATAATGATGAAGTGTTGTATATTAAAGATGCAAAAGAAGCAAAAAAACATAATTCTCTATTTAACAATGTCCATCACTACCTTTATCAAGACGCTACGCTATTCTTGATAGCGCTGTTCTCACAGCCTTATCTGGCGGGTGAAGTAGGTATGTAATAAAAGTACGTAATTTTTGACGGGCTTAAGTTAGTATTTAAATGTTTTTGCTAGATAAACAAAACAAATGATATTTTATTGGCCACTTTGTAATACCTGCTTAAGACAGTAAATTCGATTTTATCGACGGTAATAAGTGGGTATATTTTCATTGTGGTTACCGCCAATTGCGAAAGAGGGTTGAGATTAAAATAAGATCATATTTGTAGGGATGAAGTGTTAGGGGAGGCACGATCCGTGGTTACAAATCGGGTATTTGAGCGGCTCAGCCGTAAGGTTTAGCTCTTTGGAGCTAAACCTTAGGGCATTCGAATAATTGCTATCACGTCGTGAAGAAACAAAAGAATCAATGAAGTTCTGTTTTTCCTGTAATTTTGTTCTTGGATTTTTTTTTCACTGTTATTTTATGTATTTATTACTAAATAGCTTACCCATGCGGCTAAGCACGAGTATAGCATATATTTTAGTATATTTTAGTATTACATATTTTATCAATATGTATTAAACTTAACATAAACGATATATATCGTCGCTTTATTTTTACTTCCTTTATATTAACTCGTGGCGTCTGCTTGCTTGCTTGCTTGCCGGCTGCTGGGTGAAAAAACTTTGGATCGATTTTTAACCCTTCTCCCGTGATCCAATCGAGCTGAAACTTGGCAAGTAGACTCGTCGGCGACGATCAAGAAGATCTATTAAATTTTCGTTAAAAAAATTAATAATTATAGTATAATTTCGGATTTTTAGAAATTTTATTGGTTTTTTCAAATTTGAATCATTAGAATAATTTGATTATTAGCAACGGAGGCCCGAAAACTTCGCGGAATATTTTCTAAATTTGAATTACTCCGTCGGTAGGTATAATAGGTACTTCACTATGAATTTCGAAAATTTATGACAATTGATTCACAGATGACAACACACTTCGGTTTTTTGGAAGGAAATCAAATAATAAAGAGATATTTTTAGAGATTTTTGACATAGATATTTGTCTAGACATGTTTCATTTTCAGTCAATCAATTATTAAATGATGGTAAACTTAATTTACAAAGAAAGGGCGTAAAATAAAAACTTAGTTTTTTTAGGTTAGTTTTTTTAATATATCTTTTTAAGTTCAACAATTTCTCTATAAATAGTATTGAAATATCTCTTACCGTTAAGGCAGTATTCGTAAAAAATGCATCGCTCCTCCACTTTTTCGTTGACTTTATTACTAAAATAGGTCACCATGAAAAACCCTTTTATTTTAACGAAATAATATATAGTCTATGTCTACCCTGAAAGTCCATTCTAAATACTGGAGAAAGAGTTTTTGGAATCGCATTAGTAGTTTCTACCTATTATATTATTATATTATATTACTCTATATCTATATCTACATCTATATCTACCTATTATATTACCTCCAACATCCAAATTTACAAACTTACAAACTTTACCCCCTTACGTATTACCTAGTATAGATAATAAATATAGGAAGAGAGAAAAATTTACAATTTCTTTTATATTTATGAAATTGTTATATAATTTTATGACATTGTATATTATTGGTTATTCAAGTCAAATGTGTTTATTTCTGAAGTAAAATTATAAGTATAGTTATATTCTGAGGATGCAGCATTGCCCACGAAACATTTTGATGTTTCAACAAATAGTGGTCTTATCCAATTTTTTCCTTTTTATTAATATACATAATGCAAACACAAAGCTATTTTAATATTATTTGGAATAAGTTTTTATAATAAAGCTAGCCATATTTCCCTGAAAAGTCACGGGACATAATAATGATTAATAATCCTTGCGTGTAACATGAGCAGCGCGCTGATGGAGTGTCACACTCAGGGGTCCGGGTCTCAGGTCGCGAATGGTCATCATCAGTGTTATTATTGTAATTCCAGCCTAATTCCAACGAGATACGGATAGACATGCAGCGAAAAGGGACCTACCGCATACCCAGGGCCGTTTTATGATCAAATAGCTCCCATAACGGCCCTACACTTTCGCCACGCAATTCAGCATTATTTTAATGCTAAAGCGGTCAGATTTGTCAGCGGCTGCGTTGCTGACAAATGACAAACTGACTAACGGACAGACGTAAATTTGAAATTAGAATAGTTGATTATCCTCACCATTGACCATGCCGTGGGTCTTTGTAACCTCCCTTTTTGGTACAAGAGATTGGAATAATTTTTTATCCATATTTATGCTTCATTAGTAGTTTTTAACTCTTTTCTAAAATAAAACAGTGTGAATATCAATTAAAAATAGTTTGTTCCGAAATGGGTTAATTAGGTGCGATGTTATGCCAATGACGATCCTTCACTTCTTACAACGATCGGGACTTACAATCGTGCTGGGCTAAGTGCCCTTCCATTAAGTGAACACGTTTTTCCATTACAAGCGCTATAAATTGCATTAGCGGTGCAGCATTAGATTTATATCTGTATGAAAGTACTACCACTTATACCACAATTGGGCACTCACCATATCTAACAAGTGTGCGTAAACTACTTATAGATTTTTATTATCTAAATAAATAGTTGAATATCAAATCCTACCTAATGCCAGAAACAATCATTTTGGCAAATCTCTGAAAACTATTTTAAATTTTGTTTACAACGTGAATGAGATGAAAAAAGGAATTAAAAGTAAAACATTCAAATAACAGAAATGAAATTTTTATATTTCGTGACTTATTTCATCCTTTAAAATGGACTATTGCAATAATTTAATAATAACTTTTGTAATAAGAACATTTTGAAACCATACAATGGATTTAGGTTGCTTTTGAAATGTAAGCATCTGGATTTAGGTTTATTTTGAAGTTCAAAGAAATAAATATATACATTGCTTTATCAGGGGTATAGTGAAATAAAGTTCTTAGTAATTTAAGGGTGTAAATTCTTATTAAATATTTTTGAAATTTTTACTAAACAATTAAGTTATTCATATTTCATTGTAGTGAATTTGGATGTATGCTTATTTTGAAACTCAAACTGATATTTATTATGTAAGCTATAACTTCAGTAACATAATGATATTTGTTATGATAGTTAACTAATATGCAAAATGTAGGAATAAGCTTAGAAAATGTATTGACATTCAAATCTAAAAAGAAAAGTGGTTGGGTAGTTTTTGATACTCAACGACTCATAAATTAAAATGAAATATTCCCTTCGTGACTTTTACACCTTTTTCAAAAAAGAAACTGAGAAATAGAAAATATCAATCTTCGACCTTTTAGAACCATCATTTCTATGATTGGTTTATTGGGATATCATACCATGTATTTTAAATGACATAATAGATCGATTAAAGAGTTAAGGTTGTTATTACGGTCGTTAGACGTCAGTCTGACCTCCACCTCCACGGGTAAAGGTCGTCCTGATGACGTTGGATAAGTATCCAACGAAACGTTCTCGGTAATACATACGGTGCGTATAAAATATCCGAAATTACAGCTAAATATAATAGATCGACTTTGTGGTTCACATGTGTCGGTCCGTCATGGCTAATATATGTAAGTACATGGTAGTTGCATAACAAAATAAGCCTGAGATTTAGAATTTTATTGGTGAAACTACCTGTAACTCGTCAAAAATGACGGTACTCTTACATATCGGTTCCTAAGAAATAAATATTTATTTATATAAAAAATATAAAAATAAAATTTTTGGGTCGCAATCCTAGGATTGGTCTGAATAAGCACTCGCTTTCCCCACTCCTCTCTGTCACCTGTCAGCCTCTTCATTTCTTGGTAGGTGCTACAGCGCATATCTCCGATAATCTGATCTACGTAGCTTAATCTCGGGCGGCCTCTACGATTGTTGCTTTCAATATTTCCCTCGACGATGGTTAAAAACAGGACAAGACGCCTTAAATTATGCCATATCCAAATTGCTCGCTGTTGGGCGATTTTGTTAAGGAGTCGCCTCTTTTCGCCCACCCTGCTCAACACCTCGTCGTTTCGGATATGTTCTGATCAATGGATCCTCGCCATGCGCCTGTAGCATCACATCTCAAAGGCCGCTAGCCTCCCGAACATGCTCTGGCCGATGGTCCATACATCAGCACACTCCATACAAGAGTTTTAATCAAGTTTTTACTAAACTTTAAAACTATGTTGGGGGATTCAAGGATTTTGGATTTTTTGTTGAAAACGACCTTTGCCTGTTGTATTTTGCTTATGATGTCAGCCTCTGAGCGGTTATCTTGGGAAATTTTGCAACCCAAATATGTGAATTCTTTCACTTGTTTGATAGCGATGAAATTTTACTGTAAAAAAGACAAAAAAAAGGAAATAATATATTTTTTCAACCTATAAATAAATTACACGAAGTTAAGGGACAGAAACCGACGGACGAACAACGAAATTATTATAATTGTAATTAAATATGGAGGTATTCAAATGTGATGATTATGATAAAGTAAGAAACAACATATTTAAAAACTATAACTATTTGAGAAAAAACGACATTACTATGGTTTATTATGGTCTATATTTATTATGCAAAAATTATTTCACTAACCCTCTTTTTTACGAATAATTTGAATTTCCCTTCGAGAAATTTAAATAATTGGTAATTTACTATATAATGGGAAGAACCATAAAAGTCTCAAGTACAGTCCATTCGAATATATGATTGAAACTTATTTAAAACATACATATATATACAACTTTAAAAAATTTGATAATGTGTGGATGGTCTCACGGTGGAATTGGTGAACGTTGCATTATGTACAATAATCACTAAAGCCAGCTCATACAGGTCATGAGTCCTGGGTGACCCTTTGAAGACTTCCCTACATCTTTTCCATATAAAAGTTTTAAATAATTGTGTAAAAAAATAAATAATTTAATTCTTTAATGCTGGAACGTAGCATCCGACCATTCGCGCTCCTGATCAAAGGTTGAGATCGTAACGGAGAAATTGAGAACTTCAGTCCCCGAAAGAAGAATCTTTTTATTTTAGCGTAACCTAATATTAACGTGCGCATTATTTTGTGTTGTTCATATTGTTTGGAAAAATGAAAATAAAGTTTTTCACCGAAATTATACATTTTTGGGAGAAGAATTACATTTACCAAGAAATCGAATATTCGTCACCTGAAAACCGCCTTCTTTTCGCGCACAAAGTCCGCGATGAAATAAAACTTTGATGATCATATCCCTGAGAAGTTTTCTTCCCCTACTTTTATATTATTTATTTGCCTCTGAGTTTCTCATTTATTTTTTTCTCTCTCCCTCCCTCACTCCCCTTCAACCCCAGCCCACACCCTTCGGGAAAGTTTATCGGCGTGTAAATAAGTCCGGCCAACTTTGAGAGGGATTGCAAAATTGAAAGAATGCGAAAAATATAATGTACCCCTGAACAATTTCCAGATGGAAATAAGGGTAGGTACACGAATATTTTCGTATATATTTAAATGTCTTTAGTCGCAAAACCCGAGATGAAAAATGCTTGGGGCAGTTTTTGAAGTGTCCTTTTCACATTTCAACCCCTACACACTTAAGGAAATAGGAAATAAGGTGGCACGTTTTGAAAATTCTGGGGAATGTCGCCAAAAAATTCACTCGAAGGAATTAATCCAGGAATTGTAAGATTACAATATTATTTTTTTTTAGTTTTTTTGCTTCTTCGTTATTTTATCAATGTTTTTGGTTTCTATTTCTATCCAATAATATATCACAATTATAATAATTTCGTTTTCTGTCCGACTAGTAATCGACATTTAAAAGTACCATCATTTTTGACGGGTTACAGCTGGTGATATATTAAAAAATGGACAAATTAGGAGCAAATGAGGTGCTGACTGTAATGCAGTAGATAGAACTGAAATTGTTTAGTCATATAGAACGTATGTGCGTGGAGAGGATGGTAATGAAAATATATGAGGTGAGTGTTGAATTAAGAAGGAGCAGAGAGTGTCCGCGAAAGACCTGGCGTAATCAAATAAACCAAATATTAGCGAACGTCTCTGTTAATAGCTTCAACAATCGATGAGCGTGCTTCAGGGGATGTATGAATGTGGAAGTGAAAGTGGAGTACCGGTATAGAAGAGAGTGGCATTATATCCGCTTTAACAATTCCTGCGGGGAAACTTCTTCATGGTGAGTGTATTACTTATATAATATATACGGAAAAAATATTTTTAACACTTCTGAAAACTTTACCCGTACAAGATAACATGAGATTGACAAATTTTTGGATTGTTTCACCATCTGTAAAAATTGGGAAGTACAGCAATAGAAATTACCCACTGAAAAAAAACTTTTTTAAAAATCAAGATAAATATTGTAGATATCTCATAGAGACGAAGCTATTTTTTATATGAGAAAGTAGGTATGGAAGTCTTTTTGGGTGTTCATATGGTTAACCATCTATCATACGGCTGATTTAAGTGATCATTTTATACAATGTAACGTTCACTAATTCCACTCATGACAGAATACAACATTTATCAAAATTTTGGAAGTTGTATATATAGGTAATATGTTTAACTTGCACACCTTGTTTCGTATGTAAGTTTTTTAAACGCTACACAATAATTGGACCTCATAACTTGTTATAGCGTTAAAAATTTATGAAAATATTTAGAAGTGTAGAAAAAGCTTATAAATGTATGGTATCTCAACCATATAGGAAAAATACAGGATGGTAATTATTTTAAATGAGGTGAAACTTGATAAAGAATGCAATTATTTGCCTTTTCTGGTCATTGAAATATAAACTAACGTTTTATTAATAGCTAAAGCTGAAGGATAATTACATTTTTCTTTAATTGTTACTTTAATATATTAAAAAACGCAGCAATTATCATTTGATAAATGAAAAGTGGAAACAGAATAAAGCGTTCTGGAAACCCGATATCAAAATAAGCATTAATAAGGAGCGTAACAAATGACGTACATCAAAATAGCGTCATATTAATGTGAATTCTTCCGTAATTTATCGAAAGGCCCGCCTCTAATTCACGCGTCGGGCAAGAAATATTTTAATTACCTGTAGAATAAATATCCAACATCAATCCACGTCCAACTAGGCATTATAGATATAATCTTTTGACTCGATCGCTATAAAGTCGTATGATCCAACGGGAGGCCTTAAACTGTACAGAACACGCATCCGCAACACATGCTAAAGGAGAAAGTATAATTAGTCTTGAACTTAACCGTTTTTACCTTGAAGATCACGAATTATCATTATTAAAAAGATTTCCTAGATGTTTGTATTGTTACAATGAAAACAGCTAAATATTATAGAATATAATTAATATAAATTATAGAAGTCTTATTAGAATCTATTTATAAGAGAAACGTGTATGAAAGTCTTGTATAAGAGATGTTGCATGCTAGGTTGTAAGCCCAGGGCTTACAACCTAGCATGCAACACTTCAACCTACAACTATATGAGCTGGCTTAAGTGATCACTCTACACAATGCAACGTTCACCAATTTCATCGTAAGAACACCCACACATTATCAAAATTTTGAAAGTTGTATTATATGTTCCAAACCAAAAAAACTTTCGTATTTTTGATGGGACTATGCTGGAGTCAACTGTAGTCATTCTCACAGATTTTGCAGCTGTTAATGATACTTTTCAATGTCCTTTTTTTAATAGGTAATAATTTATATACTGTTGAATTTATTGATTTCAAAAACTTACAAACTTTGAATAAATCACTAATTATTATTTATTATTTTACCGGGTTCTATACATTGTGGCTCGTGAAATAAATGTAATAGATAAAAATTTAATCGATAAATCCACAATAGATTTAAGATGTTGCGAAATAGTATAGAAATCGCACCAAGTAAATAAATTTTTGCTTATATACTGTATTTTGCTCTCACCAGACAACTATCTTAATTCCTTTCATGTTTTCACTATAAGCTAATGTAAATACTGAAACACTAGTGAAAAATTAATTATTTGATACATTTACTATCATCAAAACATGCCGCTTCAATATTATATATTTTGATTATCTTTCTTAGATCATTAAAAAACGAGAAGTATGTTAAACAATTATTATAAATAAACTCACGCAGGTATCAATTAATATTAAGTATAATTTTCGTCACACCTAAAATGTGCTTTTGGATATGATTTTAGACATGTTTTAAGTATATTGTCAGTTATTCAAGGAAATAGGAATCGAATAAAAAAATAACTCCCCGAAAAGATAATTAATTATTGTTTAAATAAATAATAATCAACACACGTATTCTATTACACCTAGATTCTCGAGAATTTAATAAATAGATCGTTGACTTCTGTTGCTTGCGTTCTGTAAAAACTTAAAAATTCTCTTTGGCCATGCGCGCCGCATTATATACTTACGAACGATTAATATATGGTGTTTTTACTCCCTTTATATTAACTCGTGGCGTCTGCTTGCTTGCCGACTTGCCGTCAAAAAAAACTTTGGATCGATTTTTGACCCTTTTCCTGTGATCCGATCGAGCTGAAACTTGGCAAGTAGACTCGTGGCTACGATCATGAAGATCTATCAAATTTTCGTTAAAAAAATTAATTATTATAGTATAATTTCGGATTTTTAGAAATTTTATTGGTTTTTTCAAATTGGAATGATCAGAAAAGTTTGATTAGCAACGGCGCCGGCGGCCCGATAACGTCGCGGAATATTTTCTAAATTTGAATTACTCCGTCGGTACACATAATAGATACTTCACTACGAATGTCGAAAATCTAAATTGACTGACAAATGATTTTAGAATTTAATCTTATAAGCATGAAATGTCTTATTAAAGCTCAAAACATCTGACATTTTAGAAATATATTAAATTACTGTAAGTTTAGTGTTATGTTATATGTTTTAATTCGTCCTTAATTGTTGTTATATTTTACAAAGAAAGGGAGTATAATAAAAACTTGGTTTTTATGGGTTACTTTTTTTAGAAGACCTTTAAAACCGCGCGTCTCTTTAAGGCATCTACAGACTTTTCTATATTAATGTGGAACATTCCGGAATATTCGATGGAATGTTTTTTTTTTTACAGCAACAATAAATTGGATTATATTTTTAGTGATGGTAAGAGAAATTTCGTTGAATTATAAATTATTTGAATATCTCAGGTACACATAAAACCGCCGTTGTTTTACGGAGAAAATTTTGTACTAGTCACATCAAATATTTCATAATATCAGCAGAGCCGAGACATCACATATAATACATTAACATCATCAGCTGTGCATGGGGAGGAATAAACCTACCTGGACGATTCCCGTGCATGTACCGGCAGTTAAACAGAGGCGTATTTTTAATATTAGACCATGGGTAACGCTCACTTTAAAAAAAATATTTTGTAGAAAACGTAAAGGCGCAGGCAAAATATTAATAATTTTATTTTTAGTATGCTCTAAGAACACTGTTCCCGACGCGAATCGCCTAAAATCGAGGGTTGAGAAATACGGGCTTGTGGATGAATGACAGGTTGGGATGTGGAGAGGCAATTGGGGACGATTGGACTGTATTTTTTGGGGATAAAGGAATACAGATGAATAGCCGTTTACTGCCACTTGAGAGTGTTGCTAATCCATATTATGGTTCACTATGATGTTAGATAAATTCGACGATTTAGTTCACAGATCTACCAATGTGAGCATTTAATACAGAAAGCACAAAAATTCGATAGGTAATTGACACAATGGCAATCTACGGTTGACGACAGATAGGTTTCAACTATGTGGATAATGTAGGACGAAGAAGTGGAGATTCGCGTCGCGCGAGATTCAACGCCTAGAAATACAAACATTGAAGAAACACAATTACTTGATTTTGTCCACAGAGCGATGATTAGTATAATCAAATAATTTTAATGAGGTACATAAATAACAAATTTATGCATTTATTTATTAAGGAATCTTAACAGTTTTTTAAACATATAATGTAAAAGCATAGTGTTCATTTCATAAACCAATTAAAGATATTCAAAGATGTTAACAAAGTTAGATAAGATATTAAGTTAATAATTTTGAATTAATTAATGAATAGTAGTAAGCAACAAACAATGTTAAGGCTGAATAATGAATGGTAAGTGATTGAATGTGAAAAAAGAAATAAAACTTTCTTAATTTGATGCGTACTTAACCTTGGGTGGAATTGGTGAACTCTACATTGTGTAATGCGACCATTTATGCTTAAGACAGTTCGAATGCCCTGTAAACATCCAATTAAGACTTCCAATCTTAATTAAAAATATTAAAAATGGTTTTATTTTTGTAAAAAAAACTGCAAACATTAATTAACTACAATAAATATTTAATACAAACTTGATATATTTAATCATTTAACTAAGTTTCTATTAACCACTTTGATTAATTCAATGTCGAGCGGTTTCGATACCGCTGTACGTGAATCAGATTGGACGGAGGAAGGTAATCAAATTCTAATCAAGTCTGGTCCTAATTAAATCAATGTGGTTAATACTAACTAACTAACTCTTCTGATCTGGCAATTGAACAACATGTGTAGCAATACTACCACCAGCTGAACATTTTCTAAAATGCGCCAGAACACGTCAGAATATCATCCAAAATACATCAGAAGATACACTTATAATTTATCTTAATATTCCCTCGGCTCTCGTCTCTACGTCATCAGAAATACCTCGCGAACTTCCTGACATCGAGTATTTAAATATTGAACCGATCCGTTGTACTGTACCTACTTGAATTTACTTTGCAGTGTGAATTTGAGTAACTAACTTTTCTTTCCATGTATTACATGTCTTTAATAATCTATAAATACAAAATTTGATTAAAAAATACGCAGAATTTAATTTTTTCTCTCAAAAAATCTTTACTATTTATCACTTCCCATTAGATATGACACAATTCAGTCAGCCCGCGCTTCTTTCAATCTTTAGACATTCCTGGAACGCCATTTTTGGTACGACATCTAGCTTCTTCAGCGATACTTTCATTATCTTCTCAATGTTGGCAGAAATCTCAGGGATTCAGCAAAAACGTAGACCAGGGTATCATAACGGTGTTATTTTTGGCCAGAATTTTTTATATCTTTGTTCCATTCCATCCATAAGTAGAAATCAAAACGTCTTTAAACTTTTCGACAGCAACAATAAAGTGCGCATCAATTATACATCAATAATTATAGCAACGACAAAATATTTTAGGGACAAATGTATCGATGTATCGATATGACAACAAAAAAATTGTAACAGTTAGACGTATAGGTATACAACCCTTATTTTTTGATCAATCCTCTTATGTGTTAAAGTAAATGAGGCAAGAATTATATATCAAGGTAAATATTAACTCCTGACAGTTTCCACGAATATAAAAGAACTATAAACAAACTTGGGAAATTAGCTGTATAGTCTCTTTATTCAATCTCACTCTATAAATTCACTTTTTTCTGTTCTTTCTTGTATATGTTAAAGCCATTAATTTTATCTCTTTGTATGCTCTGTTCACTTTTAAGTGATGAAAAGCATTTAAAATTATTGTATTATCTATATCATATTTTGTGTTTTTCATTGTTTGTAAACCATTAAAAAAATAAAATAGAAGACTCACAAGATATTATGACATTTGAGTTTGGGGGATTTTGGTAGATTAGAGATAATATAGGTACAAAAAATGAGTAAGTTAAACGTAAAAATAGCAAACCTGATTTTTAATAGGTTTTACGGGACAATGCTATACAATCATATTAATCACTGCCAGACGCCTTTTGCGGATCGTTTCTTCCGCCAGACGCTTTGAAGCCTCATAAATAATCATATCATTTACGCTATAGTAACAAATTTGAATTTTATATCTATATTTTATTTGGGCCACTATTTAACTATACCAATTGAATCGAACTATTCCCAATACCTTATATTTTAACATTTTACTTACAGTTTTTTTTGTACCTGTATTACTTGTTATCTGCCAAAATCCCCCGCACTTAAATATCATAATATCTAAACCCTCTTACCTACTTCAGTGTACAAGAACAGAAAATATTTCAGGTTTGATATCTGGCGGTCGCTGGCTCCTGCTTTATTACTCACTCGGTTGGTAAGCATGTTAGTAATCAAGTAAGAGAGCTTTGCAATGCATTAATCTTAAAAATAATTAAAGTAATTGTCTCCTTTATGTTTACAGCATCCGTTTAAAAATACCGCAAGAAAAATGTTCTTGTTTATCTCTGCTGCGGGCCTGACGCGAGATTTCCTTGGCATTTTAATGACGGTGGATGGCGTCTGTATTGGCATCAGTCCAAAGCAGTTTGCGAGGATCTGAATTGATTTGAGGAGTCGTCTGAACAAAGGGTGATGGTGCTAAGTCATTATTTGAAAGCTCTCAGGCGATCGACTGTGGGAAGCGTTATTAATGTTCCGGGAGACAGGTCGGGTCTGCCTCGAAGTGTTTTGAACATTTTAGATGAATAATCGATCATTAGAAATGTATGCATAATAATAAAACAATACTTTTATTGTTACTTTCCAAGAAAGAAACGGAAATGTAACGTGATGTCCCTCGGCATGTTGGCGTATTTTATTTGATGTTCAATTGGCCAAGTTGGACACCTAAATAAAGCTCTACAGTGGAGCATTTTCTTCACTTAATATTCTTAAAACTGCGCATACGTAAATACAAAGATTCATTTTATAAAATTTGTTTTATAATTTAAGAATTCCATATTTTCCTGGAAGTAGCTTTGCAAGACAAATGATAACACTGGAAATAAATTAGAGATTTATTAATTAGTGATTATAATTATCAAATGGACAAACTCACTTAACACGAATTAGTTCATACGCTATTACTTGAATCAAACTATTTCGTAAGCTATTACTAACTTATAAATACTTTATTACGCTGGGAACACTTTATTTAACATTTGATAGGACATTCCATCCAAATCTCGCACTTAGTACTTATAGCATTTATTTATTTAGCCACTTAGGTAAGAACACGTTCCATTATTTCCCTTGATATCTGTTGCTTTGAAATTCCATGACTAGGCATGGCCTAGTCTGTCTAATGCCTGGCCGTCTCCGCGTGTACTTCGCACGGATCGAAATGTCAAAACAATAATTCACGCGAAGCGGCGTAGTATCGCTATTTATACGCAAACGCTGGTTTTAGAATCTCCTAGATTATTCTAGAGTTTAGAAGAAGGTTCCCGTCGCATCTACGTTATCTCCTGAATGTTTTAGGTAATACGAGAGTGTGGTAGAAAGTGCTAGAGGTTTCCATATTATTGTGGTCATTGACATACGTATTACGAAGGATTTTGTCTTTGATTCTGTCAACTGTCTCTGTTTCTGGATCTGAATTCAGTCTCTGATTTTGTCTAATCTCTTTTACCATTTCGTTAGAATATATTTTTATACAGCTTAGACAATGTAATATCATTCAATATTTTTAAAAACGTGCTATCTTTCTTTACGATGTATCTTATATGTGTGGGCAGAAGGAAAACCAAATTAGTAAAAAAATGTAGGTTTTTAGGAGAGCCAAAACAAAATTACGCAATTTCGTTTGTTTATAAAATATCTCATAAATAATTTGTTATTTTTATCTAATTTTCGCAATAGTAGTTTTGTTTTTTTTTCACATAAACGTTAAACTAAGTTGAATAATTTCGTTGTTTCTTGCCAAATTGTTCAGATAAATAATCATGTCCTTTATCATTTTTCAAAAAAAAAAACTAGTTGCCATTACTTTATTTTTAATGACTCATCAAATTTTTTCTTGGTAGATAAATATCTAAAGATTAACTTTGCATACCTTACTCAAAACTCGATGATTCTGACTCATTTGGTTGTTTTTTTCACCCACAGACATAATCTCGTGCAAAGATTGCTTACATTTTCATGAAATGTGGATTAATAAACATAAATAAGTGTTGAAATAAAGTAAGGTACCTATATAAAGTCAAGCACAACGATATTAAAGTATTGTATAGTTTCCAGAATAAAAATACAATTTCACATGAAAAGTATAATATTAAATGTAAAAAGTGTAACATAACATATAAGATCCAAATATACTGTTAAGTTGGATTTTCAAGGAAGAGGGCAGGTGTCAATATAAATACGCGTAGGTAACTTCTAAGCGATGTATATTCTCTTATAAACCTAGACTGTACCTAAGGCCTGCCGAATTTCAAGTGCCGCCGCGGCCGTCCGCTGACGGTGACGCACCGGTCCCGCGCGTCCATTCCACGTCTCCTGCGTGTTTTATTTACCTTCTTACATATATCTTGACTATCCATTAAAAAGTTTATTTTTTACTCCCTTCCTTTTAACTCGTAGCGTCTGCTTGCTTGTCGATTTTTAACCCTTTTACCGTGATCCAATCGAGCTGAAACGTTGCAGACAGACTCGTGGCGACAATAAGAATAATCTACCAAATTTTCCTTCAAAAAAAAAAAAAATTATAGTATAATTTGGGATTTTTCGAATTTTTTTATTAATCCCTCTGGTAGCGTCGCACGACTAGAACCCAACGCGTAGGTTAAGCGCCAAACCTGAGTCCACTAGTAAGTGAGAAAGGGAGTAAAATAAAAAAAATGATGGGTTAGTTTTTTTAATATTATTACTGTAAGAAAATAAGCTTCAGAATCCAAACGGTTCCGGGAGGTTTTATAGCGTCCTCAAATAATTTAGAAGTTTCAAAACTGCCCGTAGTTTTTATGCAATGGCATGGAAGTGAGGCGGCGTAGCTATATATATCTCGACACCGCGCGCCAGATTAAATATTTAAAATGCATTCAGCGAGCTGCATAAATTGTTGAGGTTTTTCCAAGTTATATTTTTCGGACATAAATATTCTGGTGATTTCTGAAAGTATTTTTTACTATTCACTATTCACATTTACTATTCTAATTAAAATAGCTTTCATCATTTACTGTGTAAATGCTTAACCTGATAGCGGCAAAAACGTGACAATATCACATAAATGGAAATTCGGACTTCATTGGAATATTTAGCACCCAAATAACTAATGTGGTGCTGGATTATTAGTATTGTGGTGAATGGAAAATTGGGCAAAATATATAGCGAGCTGATCTTTTGAAAGTTTTATCAATTACCCGAGCGCGGACAGAACTCAGCTATCGCCTACGTCATTTCTTCTTTGAACGCAGTGAAAAGAGCAGTTTATTTGCGTTTAGCTTTGTAACCTCAACTGACTTCTAATATTCTGAAATGAATTAATCTACCGCGGGTATCTATTATTGATGCTTTTATTGGTGCCTTTCTTACTTGCTTGCCACACGTTACACTACACCCTTGCATACATCAGAACACAAATATGAACACGAGAAGATTCTGCGGGTAGAGTCCTCTTTCTCACACTATAAATTGTAAACTATCGCCATCACGCACTCAATCAGAAAATAAGTTATTACCAGTGTTGTGCAGCACGTACAAGCAAAAAAGCTGGATATTATTAAAAATTATAGGAAACAAATATTAATTAAATAATCTTTATCTTAAAAGATAAGCAATTTTAAATTCTAGCCATAATCCGTGGCTACAGCTGAAGTTTTTATTTACAACTGTTTCCGTTTAAAACATATTTTAAATGATTTTCCTCTGCTCTAGGGTAGTAGTTTCTTCGAATAGTCTATCAAATCTTTGGTGAGAACTGCATGCACGTCGCTTACAAATATGACTCTGTTACTAATTCTATATTTACTGACATACTAAATGTTGTTTTACAATTTTGAGATCATACGTTATTTGAGTGGCTATATTTAAATTGATTGATTATTATTTTTATTTCATTATAGTTCATTTATTACAATTAGACGTGGTTCTGCTGAAAGCATTCAACCCAAAAATATGGAACTGAGAAAATGGCTTCTAAAAATTTGAACCAACATATACCAAAAAATTCGATATTTAATTCATTTTTGCTCATTTTAGAGATGTTTTTTTAATGTTGTTATCAGAAAATAAAATTTTTATGTACTAAGATGTGACACGCTTTACAATTTTACAAAATGTCTAAATGTACGAAAAACGGTAGGTACCAACTTTTTTTCTATATGGGTTCTTTATTCTATGAAATTAATAAAAAATGAAATTTAAAGTATTGTCTGGGGCGTAGAAAACGTTCAACCTTTTAAGATGTTTTCTTCAATTATTATCGTGTAGTAACAGTAGAAATATTAGGTCCTTACATATGAAATTGGCGTTTTGCCGTACTGGAAAATTTGATCTCAAATATCTTCTCTTTGGTTAGGAATTCCAAATCCAAATTTATACAGCTATTTACTCATGTATTTGTGTTTTGAAAATTATGATTCATTTGTTTTTTCCTCAATTGTTTTTTTCTTTGCGTCACTCAGTTTACAAAATGAAAAACTTGAAATATCGCGTTATTTACGAGTACGAGTTCCACCGTGGCACCAGTGCTGCAGAAACGGCTCGAAGGATTAATGATGTGTATGGCGACGGTGCCGCAAAAGAAAACACAGTGCGTTTTTGGTTCCAACGTTTTCGTTCTGGAAATTTCGACCTGCAGAACAAGCCCCGTGGACGGCCGGAGACCAAAGTTGATAATGAAGAATTGAAGGCTATTGTGGAAGCGGATCCATCGCAAACCACATCCGAGCTGCAGGCTGCGGTGTTGCTGGCTGGTTAATCGCTCTAGGCAACTGCTGCTTCATGATAACGCTAGACCACACACTGCACAACAGACGGCTATCAAATTAGAGGAGCTTCAATTGGAATGTCTAAGACATCCTCCGTACTCTCCGGACCTTGCCCCAACAGATTACCATTTTTTTCAAAATTTGGATAACTTCTTGCAAAGGAAAAAATTCAACTCCGATGGGGCAGTCCAAACCGCTTTCAAAGATTTTATTGATTCCCGTCCGAATGGTTTTTTTAGTAAAGGGATTGATGAACTACCTATGAGATGGCAAAAGTGCATAGATAGCAATGGTACATACTTTGATTAAATAAATATATTATAATAAAAAAAATCGGCTTTATATTCCTCCCATACTAAACGCCAATTTCATATGTAAGGACCTAATAAAAAGTTGCATAATACCTTCACACCATATGGATGTTTTTAATATATATATTTTTTTGCCAAGGTTTTATGAATTTAAAATTAATGAATTATGAAGGCCGTAATGCGGTTTAGAAAAATGTCAAATATATAACTATAGCCATTAGAGCGCTTGAATGTCACATTTTTAGCACATAAGGGTATCACATTTTCACGTGTCGTGGCTTCGGGAGGAATGAATGGAAACGCTGGAAATTAATTAGCGATTTGTCAATTACTAATAAATCAACTATTTAATGTACAAAGTCACTTAGCACTAAAAACTCAACGCTATTCTTTAAATTACGCTCTTTCGCAACATATCACTCGTGAATAAACACTTTATTGTCGCTAGAACACTTTATTCAACATTCACTAGAATGTTACACCTAGTTATCCTGCTTTAACAGCTCCGGTTTATTGCTTCACTTAGGTTAGAACTTCGCTCGATTATTCGCTTAATTTATGGCTTTTAAATTTCACGACTGGCCACAAGGGCATCGTCCTGCATACCCTTTGTGGTGATTCTGCTCACTTTGTGGTGATTCTGCACGGTAACGAACTGTCAATGTGACAACCACAACTACATACTACCGCGCGCGGACGGCCCTGGATTTATATCTGAAAGTGCTGGTGCTTTCGTACTTTCTGAATTATTCAAGAGTTAAGGAGAAGATTCTCGTGGCTTTTAGGCCTTTCTAGGTGTTTCTCGAATGTGTCAGACGACTCCCGATCGTAGATCACCCTAGGCCGTTCTCGATTTTTCGATAGTGTTGTGATAAGTACATAGGAGGGCGTAATTATTTTTAGCACATCGTTACAGTATTGAGCTGTCCAAACTCGTATAAAACCCCTTTTTAGCATTTTGTGGGTTGCACGCTTTCTGTATACCGAGTCCAATTAATAGTCTAAATTCACACAACAATCATTAATTTATTACTTATCTTAAACCACACACAGGTATATATTGTCAAAACTTTATTTTAAATTTATACCTTGTTTCTTTCTTTTTTATGTCGTCTGGTATTACATAAAAGATTTTCATTGCATTTTACCTCAAAGCCTTAGAGATTTAAACTTCTTCACGAATGGCGGTCTCTTCCCCCTGCATTATGTTCATTCATGATCATGTTTATTTGCATCGAAATATAAAGAACTTTATTATTCTAAATTATAAAGTTCAATTTTTGTAAAAATTTTAAGTCATAAGCGATGAACCAAAATCGTACAAAAAATATTAAAAATAATTATTTTAACTTTGACGTGTTGAAAAATTATAAGTTATTTCTTTGAGCGTAAAAAAGACTAAATGAGTAGGTATACATACAAAAGTTATAAAAGTCTAATTACGCCATCTCTGGGTACAATTAAAATGCAATTACTGTTTGAAGTTATATTCTAATTACGCTCTCTATACCATTTGTATCTTTGAATTGTAGTTTTTATAATTGCTGGAGTTGAATCGTAAGTGCAGTTCTTAACCCATTGTGAAGGGACTAATGCTGTAAATGATAATAAATCAGTGCAAAATAGTGCATTTTTGATTTTATCATCCCAATTGGGAAGCTTTTCATGTTTCCAATTAGTCATTAAATATTTTTTTATGCCGATCACTAAATATTAAAAGTTGGTCAGTCAAAAAATTAAGATATTTAATTTAAATATAAATTTTTAAAGCATAATTTACCAAAATAAATCAGATGGCTCAGTAAGAAGGACATGCAAAAGAAATATTTTCATCGAAAAAATACTTTATTTCCAGCTAAGTACGACACTTATTATTATTATTATTATTGATAATGGGCAGGCAGCTTAAGCTGATAGGCCCATATCACTGTCTCTCATTTGAATATCCAGCCTATTCTTAAACTGGTTGACACTGGCTGCAGACACAACGCCCTCAAAACTGTTCCACATATTGACCACTCTATTGCTTAATGCATGCTTTCTTGGGTTACACGAGAACCGAGACTTGTTCAATTTCAGGTGATGTCCTCGAAGACCCACATTAGTGTTTAATGTGAACATATCTGTCATATTAGGAATATTGTAGTAGCCCGACCGATAGAATCTTGAACGTCTCGATGAGGTCACCTCTTGCTCGTCGCTCCTGAAGAGTGGGCAGTTTCAAGGTTTTTCGCATATTTCAGGTTTTTAAGACCCATGGGCAATTTTGTGGTTCGTCTCTGAACATTTTCCAGTAAAACTATATCTTTAGCAAAATATGGATTCCAGATCTGAGAGGCATGTTCGAGGAGAGGCCTCACATATGTCTTATAAATAGTTGTGAATGGTGGTACCGTCAGATGTAGGAATGATCTTCTCACCAAATACAAATACAACAACAAATCCAAAATTATGCTACTGTTATTACGGTCGTTATACAATATATTTTTATTAGCTCTTTCTGGTTCATTTATCTGGTTTGTTATTTCAGCGGCATTTTTAGCTTGAATCACGCGAAGCCATGTCGGGAGAGTAAAGTGCCTGAAAAACCAGGATTTGTTTCGAATCTTATTCAACATGCTATGTTTGTCCAAGAAAGCCTGAATCAGAAGCGAAGAATGATAATCCCAAACGGAGTTGCTTCTGTTTCAACCTTTCCAGCTTTCAGAAGCTTGCCAAAGCTCTTTTCAATGCTTGCTCCGATCACAAGTTCTTGGTCTGTTGTTCTTGGACGATCTTGAATGACCTACACTTAGGTAATGTGTTTCGGCTTATTGTGGACCTGCCGGGATGCGGATAACAGTCCACTGATTATTGTGATTATTGATTATTATTGTGGTCATCTTTTAAGCTGATGTACCACTTATTTCTTCCATTAAAGCCTATTGAGTCTTGTGAATGGTTTACGCTTGGATACCACCAAGTTTATGGCATACATTATTGAAATATCGCTGCTCAAGTCGTCCCGTCATTTCACAACTAACAATTTGACGGGCAAAAACTATACTTCTGCACTCAGAGGCTAATTGCCTGCTACTGACGTCCACAAAAGGATATCTGCCGTACAATATTTATTTTGGCCGAAAAAATCAAGTTTCAACATCACGTGAACAGGGTAGTAAATTTTTATATATTACTCATGCTTAAAAATAATAATTCTATGCTCCTGTTTCCAGATATCAATTTTGGCATTTTGAAGGTTCCCTTTCAGGAGAATTGAAGCTATGTTTTGGCACCCTTGTGAGGGGATAACTGGGAATACGTAATGGTTTTTGGTAATCTGTGGTATTTTCACTAGAGTGACTTAATGAAGACGATACTTGAGAAGTATTTCTTAAAAAATAAGATAATATTTAAAATTGCTAGTGTCGGTAGGGAAAGTGTTGAGTCAGCACATGACGTCTTCATTAAACGCTGTCAGACAGAAAGAGAAAACAAACAAAAAGGGAACAACTCTCTGTCGCAAATGACTCATTCATTAGTGAGGGATTGTACGGAATTAATTATTGTACACGCAATGCTGCCCGCTGCGGTCCGAAATAGACGTCTTATTCCCGACACACTTAATGAGCGTCATACGTCACGGGAGTTAGGGAAAAGGTAATGCCGGCCATCACGCCATGTCCTAGAGCGATCAGGAAATATGCTAGATAGGCGATATTGGATGTGTATGTTTTAAGATGTTCGTTGCCGGTTAATAATTACTATGGAGTTATACCGTCCCAAGAGCTTGATATTTATTAAAATTTATGTGGAAATTGGGTGAATTTTATCAAGGAGGTAATTAATTATTTATATCCTAGCCGTAACCCATAAAAAATGACGTTACTTTTACGTGTCGGTTCCTAAAGAAAAAGTAATTATTTATTTTAAAAAAAGAAAAAAAAGGTAAAAGGAAAAAAAATGAAAAAAGGTATTTATAAAAGAAATAACGGACGTTATTCTCGTTTTTAGGTATAAGCGAATGAAGTTAACTTAAAAAAAGTAAATGGTTTTCTATTCATGAATTTTCAGCTTCGAATTCCTGCAATTATTATGTCCCGTAATTTTTCAAATATAATAATTTAGTTGTCTGTCCCTGTTACTTCATGTGACGTCCGTAACTTCCTTAGTGTAATTATTTTCTTTATATATATTTTTTTTATAATACATATTTTTTAGTTTTTTAAACGTCTCAAAAAATTGAAAATGTAGAATTATAAAACATGTATCTTTATTTTCATACTAGCTGTAACTCTTAATACGACGGTACTTTTACATGTCAGTTCTCGAGGAATAAGCATATATTTATTTATAATATATATTCATTAAAATAAAATGAAATAATTTATACTATAAAGAAGTTACGGACGTTATACGAAGTTACGACGGACGGGCGGACGGACAGACGGACGGATAGACAGACAGACAATGAAATTATCATAATTGGGATGCGTGATTATGGAGTTCTGTAATAATAAATTAAAAAAAATAATTAAAAATATATTTGTGTGGTTCTTCGTATTCTCCACCCCTCACTCCACACCCCCGCTCTGCATCACCAGCATGTTTTATAATTGCATAAATACAATGTCGGCAGTGCCCGCGTCGGATCGCGGGCAGATGAGCAGCGAGCAGTGTCCTATCGGACTGCACCCCGCGCCGGGGACGTCTCGGGGGACGCGGGCCCGATGACGTATTCCCCGAACAAATCATGCAGTGTATTATAAAGTTACATCCCTGCGACATGTTTCGTAATGGCGTATGATCATACGTCACTGCACACGGTTTCTGCGGGCAGATAGGACTGCCATTCCAGAGGAATATAAAAAAAAAAAAAATTATTAAATTACTAAATTATTTTGAAACCAGCCTTATCCCAGAAATTTCTTTAATTATTATTACCCGCGAAAATCTTAATATTAACATATATATATATTATATATATATATATATATATAGTATATATATATATATATATATATATATATGTATATGTTAATATTAAGATTTTCGCGGGTAAAAGATGAAGGTTATTTTCAAGGATAACCCGCGCAAGCATACCCGTTCACTCCAGAAGAAACTTGGATCTCGACTTCTGGAGTGAACGAGTGTGCTTGCCATCAATTCAAAACAGAACTCGAAATACAAGGCGCAAAACCCCTTTGAAAATGGCCAGTGCTATCTTTCCGAAACGTTGGGTACAATATAACAGTCTTTCTCAAGACTACAATACGCGGGTTATCCTAGAAAATCATCCTTCATATATATATATATTGCAACACGTGAATTCAGGTTTCTTCGTTTTGGGACCTTATGCTTTGACAAAGGAACTCCGAACTATCGCGTTCACCAGCTACTTCTGGAGGCGGTCATGGGAGGCGGTTTACCTAATGGAAATCTGCTCTCTCCAGGGATGTGTCGGGCTGGAATTCATAGCAAACGACACTTTACCAAGTCATAAGGTCAAATTATAATTTATTGATAGGTAACTATAAAGTAAAACTTAAAATTGCATAAGAAAGAAGTTGCTATAGAAACATCTGGATTTTCGGCAATTTGACAAGGTTATGTTAATTAATTGCAGGTAGATTTTTAAATAAAATTTAAAATTGCATAGGAAGGATGCTGCTATAGAAACATCTAGAAATTCGACCATTCGACAAGGTTATGTTAATTAATTGCAGGTAGATTTTAAGAAGTAAAAACTTAAAATAGCGTGAGAATGAAATAAATTATAAATAAAAACTTTTTTCAACAAAACAAAAAAACAAATATTTGCGTAAATGTTGTTATAGCATAATGCTTATGATGATATCTTTAATTCAAAGGTCCATGATAGCATCACCGAAGTCTGGGATGGTCTTATAAAGAATGAAATCGTTATTACTTCATGTAGGTAGTCCTCGGTATATGAATAATCCTGAGGCTGGGCTGAAGGGTCCTTGGCCCCCCAATTTCTTCATCTGCGGTCATCTTCCAGGACTACTTCCTCATGCCGCTTCCCAAAGAATCGGCGGCAGCGCGTCTGCCGCCATGTTGCAATGGTCCAAATTCCTTTCGCGTATGTTCCAAGCGTAAAAAGACCGCCCCTGAAGGAGTTTTACAAATTATTACATTTTGTATCAATTAATGTTTATCAACATGGTGCAAATTATCTCAATCACAAAGGTCAAAAACTCACCCCTGATGGGAGGCGGCCAAACTGTCAACCGCCCGACGGTGGGAATGTCATAGAACGGTAGACGCGGCCTTTTGTATCTATTCGTGTATACATTGGTGCAATATAGTACACGCATAAAAGTTTTTTAGATTACGACGAATTTGTTACAGAATCATGTACCACTGAAATGCACCACCCAATCGGCCTTATTCTGAAAATAGCAATATTGGGATTTATTTATTTATTTGTTTACGCCCGTTATAGGCTTTTACATAATTTTTTTATAATATAGGAAGACGTCTATAAAACAGCATCAGGTATAAGTAGTACATATAAAGATATAAAATTATAAATTCCTAGCACTTAGGATCTCCAGATTGTTATCCCAACACTTAATAGATATAAGAATAAAAATAAAAATAAACGTGTCGCCGATGGTAATGAGATAACTATTTTTGATTAAGATTTTTTTAAAGCAATATTGTTTTTCTATGTATTTGACATTCTTATTGAATTATTAACATTTACACTTGAACACGCCTGAAAATTTTTTCAAATTTTTAATTCCGTTTTAGACCAGTTTTTATATTTTCAAAATAGTTTGAGTGTGCTCAAATTTTTCAAGAACACGATGCTGGATTTTATCCCCGGGCGGACATTTTTAATCAAGATTATTTTTAAAAAATAGCTTCGTCTCTACGAAACATTTATATCTATAAAACTCAATGTCTGTCTGTCTGTCTGTTTGTTCTCTATACAAATCCACACCGTTTGTCCGATTCGATTCAAATTTTGCATACTTATGCTTTGGGACCCGGCGGGAAACTTATTTTTAAGGACTCAGCGGGAGACAAAGGCGATATTTCCCCCCTATTCTCATACCCCTTTCCCTCCCCCTGACACATATTCGATGCAAATCTGTACCGTTTGACCGATCGGACTCCAAATTCGGAAACTTATTCTTTAGAATTCGGTGAGTAATATTAGGTCCTTTCATATGAAATTGGCGTTTTGCCGTACTGGCAAATTTGATCTCAAATATCTTCTCTTTGGTTAGGAATTCCAAATCCAAATTTATACAGCTATTTACTCATGTATTTGTGTTTTGAAAATTATAATTCATTTGTTTTTTCCTCAATTGTTTTTTCTTTGCGTCACTCAGTTTACAAAATGAAAAACTTGAAATATCGCGTTATTTACGAGTACGAGTTCCACCGTGGCACCAGTGCTGCAGAAACGGCTCGAAGGATTAATGATGTGTATGGCGACGGTGCTGCAAAAGAAAACACAGTGCGTTTTTGGTTCCAACGTTTTCGTTCTGGAAATTTCGACCTGCAGAACAAGCCCCGTGGACGGCCGGAGACCAAAGTTGATAATGAAGAATTGAAGGCTATTGTGGAAGCGGATCCATCGCAAACCACATCCGAGTTAGCTGCAGGCTGCGATGTTAGTGATAAAACTGTTTTAATCCACTTGAAGCAAATTGGTAAGGTGAAAAAGCTTGAAAGGTGGGTACCTCACGAATTGAGTGAAGCAAATCAACAAACGCACGTTGACTGCTGCGTTGCATTACTCAACCGGCACAATAATGAAGGGATTGTAAATCGAATCATCGAATCATCACCTGTGATGAAAAGTGGATCCTGTACGATAATCGGAAGCGCTCATCGCAATGGCTGAACCCTGCCGAACCAGCCAAACCATGCCCCAAGCGAAAATTGACTCCAAAAAAGTTACTTGTGAGTGCTGGTGTCGTTCCCTACAGCTTTCTTAAATCTGGCCAGACGATTACGGCAGATGTCTATTGTCAGCAACTGCAAACCATGATGGAAAAGCTAGTTGCTAAACAACCGAGGCTGGTTAATCGCTCTAGGCCACTGCTGCTTCATGATAACGCTAGACCACACACTGCACAACAGACGGCTACCAAATTAGAGGAGCTTCAATTGGAATGTCTAAGACATCCACCGTACTCTCCGGACCTTGCCCCAACAGATTACCATTTTTTTCGAAATTTGGATAACTTCTTGCAAAGGAAAAAATTCAACTCCGATGGGGCAGTCTAAACCGCCTTCAAAGATTTTATTGATTCCCGTCCGAATGGTTTTTTTAGCAAAGGGATCGATGAACTACCCATGAGATGGCAAAAGTGCATAGATAGCAATGGTACATACTTTGATTAAATAAATATATTATAATAAAAAAAAATCGGCTTTATGTTCCTCCCATACTAAACGCCAATTTCATATGTAAGGACCTAATATAAGCGATACGAGCGATACGATAAACACGAGAATAAATTCTCATTTAAAAGTGGGTAAGCGTGTAATATAAAAGTGTATTAATTATATTATATTGAAAACAGCCACTCTTAAGGTTGTACATTTACCAAATAAATTTAATAAAAAATAAATAAAAAATCCCCATTATTCTTATACCCCTTCCCCTCCCCCTGAAATATTTTCGATGCAAATCTGTACCGTTCGATCGATCGCACACAAAATTTGGGTTAGCGGCATTTCTCCTGTATTCTTTTAACCCTTCCCCTTCGCTGATATATTTTCGCTGCAAATCTGTACCATTTGTCCGATCGGACTCAAAATTTGGAAACTTACTCTTTAAGACTCGGCAGGTAACATAGGCTATATTTTCTCCCTCCCCTTTTACCTTTTCTCCTCCCCCTGATTTTTTTTTATATTCAAATCCATACCGTTTAAATCAAACCTTTGTTTCCCCCCACAAATTTTATTTCAACTTAATCTTTAACCCGTGCAAGCCGGAACAGCTAGTCTATAATATATTTGATTAATGATCGAAAAAATTTAACACACTTAAAATATTCTGAATACATTTTTTTAAACCGTTTTCTGGCTTTGCAGTAACAGAGATCTACCAAGCCATTTAAACCGTAAAATTTTCATAAATACGCGTTTTATAAAATTAAAAGTTTCTTACTAAAAATATATGCGCTTAAAGGTAATTAGTGAAAAACAAATTACGAAAGCTAAAAATAAATTTTTATATTTTAATTTGAGAAATATATTTTAATTCGATCCTATGGAAAAATTTCGATGTTGAATATCTGCTACGTTGACAAAAATCGTCCCATTTTTTATAATAATTTTGTCAGTCCATCCGTCCGCGTAACTTCGTGTTACGTTCGTAACTTTTTTATAAAAATAAAAATTTCGAAATTATTTTTTTCGAGTTGTAAACCCTTTAAAAATGACAGAACTTCTACTTTCGGAGTTCCCGGAATTTCGAAAAAAAAATTGTTCGAAAATGGAATTCGTGAAAAAAAATATATTTTTCGAAAATTTTTATTTTCGAAAAATTTTTAAGAACTTTTTAGAGTAAAATCTCAGTAATTTTTGACGGGTTACAGCTATTTTGTAGTGAGACAGCAAGATATCACACTTAAATTTCATGGAAGCGGGCTCGGGTCTTCGCCAAGGAAATTTTTATTTTATTTAAGAAACTATTTTTTTTTTACTTTTAAACAAATGCAAAGCAAATGGTTGCATGAAATACGTGTCTAAGACGTATTAGGTGTTTTCTTATATTTTATGAAACAAATTATGATGTACCCAGAATAGACCATCGGGATCTTGATAATTTTCAGAAAAATATCATAGATGATAGTTATCATTTGTGAACTTTACACGTTCTCCAAAAAAATCCAAAAACACCACATATAAAGCGGACGAATTGCGAAAAATTAGCTATTAATCGTCAGTACAGTGATATTTCAAATACCGGTTAGTGAGTCACTGGTTTAAATACCATCACTAATAGACTAAAAGCCAGCGACCGTTAGACTCACGTTATAATATCAAAACTGAAAATTTTTCTGTAGATGTATACTATAGGAGGTAAAAATCTTTGGATATTATGACATTTGAGTTCGGGGGATTTTGGCAGATAACAGATATAATACAAATACAAAAAATTGTAAGTAAAATGTTTAACGGGTCAGTACTATACACTCTTACTAATCATTACCAGATGCTTTTCGCGGGTCGTTTCTTCCGCCAGATGCAAAGTTTTATAAGTAGATAACTAATCATTTCATTTATATTGTAGGTAGTAACAAAACTAAATTATACATATTTAATTCGGGTCACTAGTTAACAATATTACCTGATACCTTTTAACGTTTTACCTACACATCTTTGTACCTGTATTATCTACCTGTTATCTGCCAAAATCCCCAGAACTTAAATTTCAAAACATTCTTACCTACTATAGTGTACATATATATAAAATATTTCAGATTTGACACTATAACGTAAATCTGGCGGTCGCTTGTTCCCACTCTATATCACCTTGGTATTTTCTCATTTATTTGCCAACGAATCTAAAATCCGTCAACGCCATCTATGATGTCATCATAAATATTGAGTTACCAAAAATTTTTGCGAACCTTTGTAATCAAAATGGCCGCCGCGCCATCCGGCGCTGGAGGTTTCGCGGCACATCTGTTGCGCCTTTCCGGGATTATTTATTGCCGCCATAATGTCCGCGCGTCTGTGCGCTGTGCGCTGTGCCTACCCACCTATCGAGCGCGTTCCCGCTGTCTCTGGGCCGCGTTACTTTCTATTTTGAATCATTCGGCGAACATTTCCAAATACAACGCGGCCGGAGCGCAAAATACAATTATTGATTTGTAAAACTTCTCAGCAAGCCCACCCTTTTCACCAAAAATTTGTCATGCGATCCTAGATCAAAAAGATTCACATATCGCATCCCCAATAGTGTATGGGCACAATTACATAAAGCAATTTTTTGGGAAAAGCCATTAAACACAAAATAAGCGATGTAACTATTGTTTTTTACATAATAGACCCTAATATTTTGATTTTATATGCTATAGCCATAAAATTTAGTAATTTTAATCTCTGGTCATTATGGTTTAAGATTAAGAGTTAAAATTTAATCTCTGGTAATTATGCTTTAAGATTAAGAGTAGGTATGAAAAAATCATAAATAATAATAAGTCAAAGATAGGGCCCACTTATTCGGTTTTTCTATTTGTTATTTTGTGCATTAGATACTTGTTTGTCTTTGTGCCTCATTAATATTTACATTAAGTTTTTTATATGAATTATTTAAAAATATTGCATTTTTATATTAAAATATTGACTTTATTTCATTCTAAGATTGATTTATGCTTATATTATTTGAGTTATCTTGAGTTATTGGCGCAACACTAATTCGGCCCGTCTAGCGGGAAGAAGCGAGGGCGAAAGAAGAAAAGGTGAAAGGGACACATAATACAGTATTCCCTTATTTGACATTCGTTTTCACTTTTTGTGAGAGTCATCATGTAGGACTGGCAAAAATGAGCCTTGCTATCAGAAAAAAATAAAAATACAAAAAAAAACTAATTTTGCCCATACTTTATTAAAGGTGCGATATAATCAAGTAATGATGGATAAACTGTGGGCATTTCACAGCCAGCTTCGCGGCCTGTGATAGCTACTGCGTGGACATTGATGTCTGACAGGTCTTGAAGGCGGCTATCTAATCTATATAATAATTTCACTATCTGTCGGTCCGTAACTTGCTGAAATTATAGTTTTATATAATCGGTGCGTGACACACAACCAATGCGCGGACCAGGTTACAAGCAAGGGTTAATTATTAATTATTATGTCTCGTGATTTTTCATGGATGAACGGCTAGTTTAGATATCAATATCTAAGACAGAGTATTTGTTATCAATTAATAAGTCACAGAAGGGTTTAAAAATTAATAGTTTGATTAAATTCTTCTAAAATACACAAAAATACTTTCAAGTTTATTAGTAGTTCAAGAGATAGTTAATCAGTTGTCAATTGCCAAATTAACACTATTTTCCAGATAATCATATTCAAAAACGTCGACCTGTGTTCAAGTCATACTCAAAGTGGCTTTTTTATCTAATCCTCAAATTTTTTTTTCGTATTTCTCAAAACAAAATAATCACATTTTAAAAAGTATATTCAAGCACCAAATTAAAAGAAAGATCTATCAACTACAATTTAAAAAAGAATAATGGGAAGTTGATATACTAATTTAGCATTTTTGATTATTGCTGTGATATGTATTAAACACTGACAATAACCATTTTTAATTGATTTTGGGACAAATTTCCCATAATGACATATTTATTCTTTATCCGTGTCCTCAAATTATTAATGCTCTAGTAAATATAAAATAAAAATAAATAAAAACGATGAACGAAACACGACATTCTAACCTGAAAGACATGAATATGACAGTTAACCAGACAATGAATGTATTGCACGCGCTTTTGTAATGTAAAGTCTGCAACTTGATTAAAACTGGAATATAACATTCTTCAAACTAAAAATAGCTTTATAAAGCGATAAACAGTATAAAGAGAAAACGTAAATACTTCCATGTTTCGTCCAGTGTTTGACCTGCATGCGTATTATCAGTGCGCCGGTGTATCATAGAATGGCCAGTACCAAAAAATGTGGCGAGATTCACAAATAATTTTTAAACAAATATATGTTTATTATAAATTAGTAGACGTGTATAAATATTGAAAACATTATTTTTATAAGTAACCAGTAGATAATATTTTATGTGTATAATATTTATACACATGTATACTATCTGCATGTATTTTAAAACAATCTGTACTTCTCGCTACTTAATACGATTTCGCCATTTGTTTTTTTAGGCTGGCAATGGAAACACGCACAATAATTACACTATTTTATTTGTAGCGCATTCATGTTATAAAATTAATCTCAAGAAAAGTGTTATATATATCTCGACTCGGAGAACCAAATAAAAGGCAGAATGCCTTAGGAAATTTTCCAATATATTCTCCGATGTAGAAGTGTCCACCGACCCCAATGAAATCCTGTGTTGTCTGCATGTCAGCTAATTAAAGAGAGAGCAAGAGAGTTGGTGCTCACTCTTTTTATAGCCATTACCTGAATACACCAGAGAGAGTAAACGGTTTTGTAAAAATCAATTTTAATGATCATCACGAATAATCTAAACAAAATAAACGCCGATTCCATCAAAAATGTTATTTAAATGTGCTGTGACGCAGGTTAAAAAAAACAATTTAATAATTTCAATGGCTTGAGCTTGTTCTCTCGTAAGTTTTCTTAGGTAAATTTTCTTTCAGCGTATTAGTGAAATATATGGGATTATTAAACAAATATATAAGTTATCAAAGGTCGGGTAAAGCCGTAGTGTAAAGGGTAGTGAAGCAAATCATAATATACAATTTTGTATGCAAATACTACCAAACAGTACCTGCAAAAGAAAGTCCCCGGCTAGCGTCTGTTGGTCTGTTTAACTGTCTGGTTAACTTTCCAGCAATTTGACCAATTAGTATTAATCCTTATCAAATTAAATATCTTATTAACTATAAGCATTTATTATTACCGCAGGTCAAATTCCTCCTGTACTGTAATATCATTAAATGAAATATCTTATAATATAACATATAATATCGGCGGATGTGTAGGGTGAAGTCTATCATCTATAATATTATTTTGTTTTATCAATTTATTTACTACAGAGTATCTATTATTATAGTATTTTATAAATATTTGTACAGGGCAAGCTTAATTTAATTTATAAGCTTAATTTAGCACTGAATTGAAGAAAATGTAAAATATAACATATAAATATTGTAAAGGAAAACAGTTGATTTTCTTTTAGCAAAATTCTCAAAGATGGGCAAGTGTATAAACATTATATTCATGGTTCATCTGAATAGCGAGCCTCATTTACGAAAGCCTCTTATTTGAACCATTAACACTTTATTCATCTAACATTTTTAGCTGAAACTTTTTTCATTAAAATGCACCATGAGATTTCTTTTCACTCCATAAAGCAGGAATATTTTTAATTCCGCCATTTTCCATTAACGTAACTTTCTGCATTTTTTAGAAATTGTTGCATTGAATGTTCCTATTTGTTTTTCAATTACAGCTAATTCATATCATTAAATTCTGAACGATTGTATAATTATTTCTCATTTTATCAATATTATTAATATCTAGAAACAAATGTGATAAAACTAATGATATTGAATTTATTTAATTATTTTTTGAAACTACGCGAATTTTGGAATTTCAATTAATTAGGAATGGATTATAATCATCATATCAGGGTAGCGAGAGGGAGTAGAATGGTTTTAACGTTTAAAATCATGACCTAAAGAGAAACAATGCACAATTTAGAATGGATTATAACATATTTTTATCTGGGGGAAGAGAATGGGGTAGCCAAGGATAGCGGGGATAAAACTTATATTAAGCGCAACGTACTAAAGAGTAGGGTAGTATGAAAAATCTGGTTTCAATCAGTCAAAGGTTGTAGGAACATATAGGGAACAGACAGACTTTAAGTTTTATACTTCATATATATGAAGGAATATTTTTAAGACATTCATCTTCGTAACTGTCGAATCACCGAAAGTGTTAAGAATATTTTCTCTTCAAAATTGCACGAATAAAACTCCTCTGAAGTTTTTGCTACTACCAGCTATGAGACATTTGTAAACCGCATATTGGACTGGAATCCAGAAATTGGATTCTCTAACGATAAAATACGGTACCTCCTACATTACAGAAAGAAATTAAAATTAAAAAAATTCACTGAAATAAAAGACTGATTCACAATATCTCTCTGTCCCTGCGAGACGGGTCTTTAAAAGACTGAAACGATTATATTATACTAATTAAGAGATCTTCTTTGATGTCTCAACCCCCTCGAAATTAACATGTTACTAAAAACACATTAATAACCTTTTTAATGCAGTATTCCTGACAAGCTTTCATATTTCACGTCCCGTCAAAATATACGGTTGACAGGTGACACTTGACGAAAATGTTTCCGCACTCAGTTTTTTGTCTAAACGGCGACATCTGTTTTCGTCCCTTGCAAGCTGTACGGCTTGCAGCCAGTTTTGTTTGTTTTTACCTGGTCTAATTGATTTTGTGGTCATGTTTCTGTGCTGTCTTGACAGTGACGTCCCTCGATAAAGTATCGCAATTAAGAAGAGGTTAGAAGGCTTTTTTTCATTAATCTTATATTTTTTATATTAAAAATATGAGAAGAAAAAATATCTAAATTTATCGCAGTTCAGTTCAATACCGACCTACAGCGTTTATTGATTACGTAATTAACATAATTTATATTTCAACAAATACGTGGAATATACAAAGTCTATTATTTTAATTATATAAATAATGTTACTACTAAGTCATTTTGCAGTTATTAAAAAAGTTTATTGATTACATACATACACAGAGTATAAAATTGTACAGAGATGAACTAAATTTAATTTTTAGTGAAGGAAATTGGGACACAGCAAAAGTATGCCCCATGAATACACATTCATACTGCAGTTAAGGTATTTATTCTTGTATAATTAAATCCCGTAGTTAACAAAGTGCATTTTTTACAATAGAATGTCGTGAATCATGAATGTCACTAAACTGCTTATCTTCAAGAAAAAAGTGCTTTTGTAATAAAGCGCAACTTATTTACTAGCCAATATTCTGTTTAATATTATTTAGTTTTTAACGTTTTCATAATTGTTTCAATATTTAAAGGCTCGTAGAAATTTTTATAAACAAGTCAAATGTATTGGAACTAGCCATGTACCAAGAAATTTACATTAGTTCATGCCTATATATTTTGATGGTCTTTAGTTAAATTACTATTTAATGTTTACAATTTATGTTTTTTTTTTATATTATATTATTAAAAAATGCCTCTGGACGGGTGGGCATTTTCTCCCAAATATGTACCTACACACTAACTCGCCAAAAAACGAAAAGCAATAAATGCAGACTGCAATTTTGGATAAACGAGATTTAGAGATACACTTAAAATACCAAAAATTAATTTTACCACAACCCATAATCATTTAAGATTTCTTCGTATTAAATTCTTTAATAATCTTCACCTAACAATCAGAAAAATAACAAATCAGAATAAATTTAATATTGAAACAAAAAAATATACGGACAAACACCTACTAGACACATGATATGATCATGAAACTGTTTGAAAATGCCAGTTCACAACAAATTGCACCTTCCGCCCCAATATTATCATCAAATAAAAACAAAATATAAGGCTACTACTACTTCTTACTAATATAATATTTATTTGTATATAATCATTGTTATACATTCAATTCTATTTTTTACTACTTAGATTAGTGCATATTTTTAACTTTACTCTATACACGAATCTCTGACTCTCATAGAGATAATAGAGTAAATAGATTCTTTATTTTAAATAATTAATTATATTCATTCATGTAAAACGAACAAATAAATAAAATTTGTAATTTAAAAAATGCTTGTTCTTTGAAAAAAAAAGACCCACGTCGATGCAGGGTAAGAATTACAATGCTGTCGCCCATTGAAGAGTTTTTCAAAACAATTTTATGGGCTTTGTCTATTTTGGTTATACAAACAAGAACACAAATATGATACAAATATTTCTGCTATTTACAATGCAAGCAAAATGTTTGTGCTTTGAAAATAGCATAAAGTAGATGACTGATCGGATAAATTAGATGGCTGATGACTGAACGGGATTCTCTCAACCATTAGACAAACAACAACTATTTTCATTTTGAAAAATTGACGCTTAAAGGGCTTCTTAAAGATGATTTTCGGTTTTTTTATGCAAACGGGATTTCTAAAATTCGTGGTAATATAATTTATACACTTCGCACCCAATTTGCCGCTCCTTAGAATTTGCCACCCTTAAATGCCTTACTTGTCTGTGCCGACGAGACGTCCCTGTGTGTTGGATGGGTGTGATTTTTTTGTACCAGAACATAAATACAATAATTTCATGTGAAACGTGTATTTACGATCGCGGTGAACCATAAAATAATCTTTGATATTTCAAAATTTTATTCTTATTGCAGTTTTTATGCACTCGACATTATTCTTAAAATATTATTTCTTTTATGTTGTATTTCGGAAGTTACCGTCATTAAAAGACAACGTTTCTTGACGATAAGTTACATTAAAAATGTGTTGTACTAAAAATGATTATTATTTTTTTCTTCTACACTGGTAGTCCGCGACCGGCGTTGCTTGGAATCCAGATTTAATTATTATTTATAATTATAGTGATCATAAATGGTTGTAGTTATATGTGGCCTCGTAGTACAGTAGGTATGATACTGGCTTCTCATTCCAGAGGTTCTGGGTTCAATCCCAAAGAAATTATGCAAAAAAAAAGTAATTTTTGAGAATTCAATTGAGGCTATGGGATCGTGGTAGCTAGTAGAAGGGGGAAGCTTCTCAGCAGGAGAAGGATGTACGGTGTCCTAGTGGTGCAACTTTCTTCCTCTTCTACAAGCGCCATAATAATTTTATTTATGTTATATACTAACATAAGGATGTCCGGTGTCCTAGTGGTTATATACTAACATAAATAACACTTTACTTTTTTTACTTTACTTGTACTCAAATATGATTTATAATTGAGTAACTTGTTGGTGAAGTGATCATGACGCTGGCCTGGTGATCTGGTGGTCCTAGGTTTTAGCCCCGTTCCAGGATACCAGCAAGTTAGTTAGTTAGTAGCAAAAGCGTTTATCTTAGTTTGAAAATAGTAAGAATATTGATGCGATACATCCGTATTCGCATCTCTATTTAAAAAAAAATAAAGCAAATTTTTAGCACAATAATATCATAATTTTAAAAGAAATTAAATGTAATAATAAAAATAAAAATAAGAGAGGGAAAGGAAAAAATAAAACTTATGCGGCAAATGTTGATGGTAGAATATAATATAATAGCAGACGGCAAATGCGGAAGTTCAAGCATGACTAAAAAAACAACATATTCGATTATGGCTTTTAAAAGCTTCAACAACCGAAGAGCGTACATGAGGAGGCAAAAGTGGTGTGCGAGGACAGAAAAGTGTGACTTTTTATCCTCTTTGCCTACCTCTCCGGAGATATGTAGGCAAAGAGCTAAGTCAGGCGTGATGGCTAGTGCGGTGTATTCAATGTGGCGCTGCTATAAAAAGAGCGAGCACCAGCCCTTTTCTTTCTCTTCATTTAGCTGGCGGGCAGCACAGGGTCTCGATAAGGTCGGTCGCCGTCATAATATTATTTTTTGTTTAAGGGTATTTTATGTTACTGATGTTGAAATGTGCAACTTTCCCGTGTGGTAGTACCCCACCAGTTTTCAGACATTAAACTTTAGTTTATTACGCCAATGTCATCGGGCGATATTGTGGCTCATAAATAGAGCCGAGGATAGATAGTCTCGCGTGCGCATGTCTCGGAGCTGGGCTCAATGAAGTGCGGTCGCGTCCGTTGGAAATAATTATGATGCATTTAGAAGCTAATTTATAACATGCAACCCCGACGTGGGGCTGCACCAGGCAAATGTGGGGATCGCAAACGGTTATTCGATTTAGAAGAGTTACGTGCATTTATTTCAGCTGGTGATCATCCAAATAATTCAGATTCACTTAGCACAGTTGATATAAAGTTGATATTATTATTTCAAGAGGTATTTACCCAACCACAGTCAATAGTTCTTATTTCTCAATTTATTCACAAAATTTAAAAAAAAATGGACCAATACACGCTTGTTTGCAGAATTAAGATAAATTTAGTCTCACTAGTTAGACGAGACGAGACTATTTATATGAGAAACATGTATAGTATAAGTCTTTTTATAGAATGGCTCAGGGCTTACGACTTACATGGGCTGGCTTAAGAGATCACTCTACACAATGCAACGTTCATCAATTCCATCGTAAGAACATCCACACATTATCACTATTTTTTTTAAAAGTTCTATATATGTTCCAAATCTGGGAACCTTTATGAGACGAAGCTCTAATTCGGAAGAATTTCATAAGAACATATAAGGAATAGTGCTTTAAAAACTACAATAAAAAATATAGATATCTCATTACCAACGGCGACGTCTGTACTGGTTTATGGGAATGACAAAATTTTCAAACACAGATGGCTGTAGTAAAAATACAACAAAAATACAACGATAGGTTATAAGCCCTACGGATACCCAAAAAAGACTTCCATACCTACTTTTCCATATAAAACTCGACATTTCATCGATGACAAAACTAACACTCGCCTATATAAGAAGTAGCTTTGTCTCTATGAAACATCTATAATATTTATATAAATTAATAATATTAAGAATATACTTTGTTTACATGACTAATTTGTTGAAAAAATAACATGTATGCGGGTCAATCCAGCCTACCTTCATTAAGATTAAACGTATACTTAAAATTAAAAAATCGAAGAATAGACGTTAAAAAAATAAGAAATAAATATGTGGGAGATTAATAATTAATTAATTACAAATATTGAAACAAATTTTGAAGATAATTTTTTTGCAGAGGACCTGGTTATTTATATTATATTTTTTAATAATAATAACCCTCGATATAAAGAAAATTAATATTTTAGGCTCTTTAATCACGATGTAACTGGTAAAGTATTATTAAAGTAGTGGACTAGCTTTATCGTACTCTGTATATCTAATTTATCTTCTTTTTCTCACACCAACTAGCTATTACAAAAAGATAAATACATCAGTTTTTTAACGTCATCGTCAATAGTCAACCGGTATAACACATTCAATAATCTCAATAATTCACTCAAACCTGAAAAGCTCCAAATTTTTGTGCTAAACCTTAAATAATAAACTATCAAATAATATTTTAAGCTTTCAAACCCCTGCCCCCTAACTCACGGCTTTCAGTGAATGCAGAGCTTTGACATCTCGGCTGAAATGTGACTTTCATATATCATACTTCCGACATGTTGTGATGTGTTCATGGCGGACTAAATATAGCGCGGCGCACGAACAAATCTGCGCAGATAAAATATAAACTTCGAGTAAAAAGCTTCAGTCTTCAAACCGTATTGAAGTTATACACGAAATGTATTTTGTAATAAGTTGTCTTCTAACTGAACGAATAACTCGATTTCATCAGTATTTTGAAAATGACTAAATTATTTGTATCATGGAATCAAGGACACGGTGTGAAAAGTGAATACTGTCTGCATTGCATGAATATTTATATCGAATTTTTTATACGTATTTTGGTTTGCAGACGAGTTTTGACATGTTAAACTAATTGTTTTTTCTACAATGTTATGTTTTGTTAAAATTTGTCCAGAAAATAGCTTTCAAAGAGCATGTTAGAAAATTACTTTCATTTTAGATTTATTATATGTAATATTGTGACGAGATGCTGAGGGATATATGCGCGCTGTTTTTATTTTCTTTACCATCGTCTCCTCGCTCATCCGTTCCATATGGCCAAACCATCTCAAAGATCTTTTCTTTATTCTTTCTAATACACTAAATTCAGCATTACATTAACTTCTAATTCATTCATTCTCTACTCTAATGTACACATCCGTCCTAGCGACCGCTTTTAGTCGACTTTCGTTCTTTTTTGCTATTTCCTGACTTCACTACAATACCATAATATACTTCTGGCACTAACTTTAATAGTTGATGCCAGAACTTTATTATGTACCGATTATCTTGCTTCCTTTAATAATCACCCCTGTTGAAATTTCTTTCTAAAGAAGTCTGTCTTATTAAGAGCTGATGATATTATAAACTGTTATTTTCATATTTTATTGATTTTTCGTCAGCATAGTCGTTATTTTTCCCATCTTATAAGTAAACTAACTAACTAACTAACTAACCAACCATCACGCCGTTTCCCCGCAGGAGTAGGCAGCGAGGATTGAACGCCACACTCTTCTATCCTGGCACACCATTTTTGCTTCGGCCACATTCATACATCTTCTCATACACGTTCTACGGTTGTTGCGGCTTTTAACAGGGCCATCCTCAAATACTTGCAGTACCTGGTCGTGCCAGGTCTTTCGCGGACGCCCTTTATTCCTGTTACCTTCAACACTCGCCTTATATATTTTCTTAACCATCCTTTCCTCGTTCATTCGTTCCACATGACCAAACCATTTCAGCACTCCTTTCTTTATTCTATCTACCACACTACAGCCAGCATTGCATTCACTTCTAATTTTTTTCATTCCTCACTCTATCGTTCAAAGATTTTCCACACAAGCGTCTTAGTGACCGCATTTCCACCGCATTCAGTCTACTTTCATTCCTCTTTTGCCAATTCCAGGCTTCACTTCCATACATAAGGGTTGGCACTAGAACGCCATTATGTACCGCTAGTCTTGCTTCCTTTGACAGATTCTTATTGGCCATAGAAGATTTTTATTTTATTTTTGGTTGGAAGGCCCAGTGAGGCAATATAAATGAAATCTTATTAAATAATACATGTACAAATAATTAATTACTTTTTTTAAAATAATTATATTAAAATTTTTGATATTTATTACAAAAACTTTGTGGGTATACATATATTAAAAGAAAAATAGTTTTATAATTAGGTTTCGTTTTCATTTCTGATAAAATAACTTTTTTTCGAAAGCGATTATTTTAAATAAATGGTTTTCGGTATAAATTTTATACGAATGCTTTTAATTGAAATATTAAAATATTGAATAGTTTTACAATCAAAAAAATTCTATAGCAGTCCGATACATGTACTGAGTATTTTGTTATAAAATTAAAAGCCGACACTCTAATTGGAAAAAAAAAGTATTCCTTTAGAAGGGTGGTTACTTTAATATATCCGTACATTAAGAAAGAACACACGAAAAAGAAAATAAACATAAATGAAGGGATTGTCGGCTGTGGACGATGACGAATGATGACGTTCCCGGAATTAAAAATGTGTACTCCATTTGAAAGGAACCGCCGCCATTTTAAGTCGCCTGTTTGATTAGCTAATGGGCGCCTCGCGATGAAAAAATAAATACAGAGTAGCAGAGTCATAAAGTAATTACTTCAATTAGTTAATCGGTTTATTTATCTGGGATCATAACATTACGCGGTCGTCGTAAAGTCCGTTCATCTTCCTTCCGCGGCAATTTCACACACATGTTAAATTTATCCTAGGCACAGAAGTAACGTCACTATGTGAAATTATCCGTATTTATTTATTTTTCTTCTTCTTCTTCTTCTTTTAGTAGATCTGTTGATCTGTGCTACTGAAAACTACGCCTCCTGGGATGACGAGGTACAGCTAGCCCTCCATCTTTTCGGTGATCTTACCGGTAGGCGTCGTCCAGGGGGGATTTCATTCGCTGCTGTATGCACGAGTCCGTCTCTGTCCATTCTGGCTACGTGATCTCCTTATGGACCTATCGTGCTATGTCCTCTATTTTGCAAGTTTTCCTTATGTCCACATTTCGGACACGGTCACGTAGAGTTTTTCCAATAATGGATCTCAGTACTTTAATTTCAGATGTTCTGAGGAGTCCTTTGGTGCGGACAGTGTCAGCCCGCGTCTCTACAGCGTATGACATAATAGGTCGCACGCATGTCTTGTATATTTTGACCTTACTTTAAGTATGCATATTTTTGTTTTTCCTTACCAAATTCTTGAGACACCCTGATACGGTGAATGCTCTGTTAACTTGCTCTCGGACTTCGGTATACAGATCGCTATGGCTACAAATTTCTACACGTATTTATTTATAGGTACTTATTAAAATTTTAAATTTAAATTAAATTTTGTTGTTATTACCGAATGAGTTTTTTTAATTTTAACTAGCCGTCCACCCGTGAAAAAACACGGAATATAATTTAAGTATTATTTATTTATTTACACGCAATAATAAAAAGCCTGTCAATCTTCGAAAGCAGGAGGTGTAAATTAATGGTTAACGTCTTAGATGAGCCGCGTGTAGTATTTTATACAGTATATTTATACCTTGGAAACGGAGAAGCGATGGTAGCCATGTCATCTAGTTGCCACGCTTCCATCAGCGCTTTAAAGGTTCGAGTGTCTTTCCAGCCGAATAATTTCATTTTTTAGCGGTGAATCCTAGGAAGTTTTAGACTTTCGGGACAGACAGACAACGAAATTATTATATTAAGATGAGTCGCTTGCAAAATACCAAATCCAACGTGCAGAAAAAGCAATACAATATATATCTTTGATAACTCAACCCAATATCCCAATGACAAGTGTCTTCGGACTGTTCTGGCAACATCATCGCATTGAAGTATCAATTTTCAAAATGAAATTTCTAGCGTACTGTCACGTTTGGTTCGTTGAGGGTGTATTTGGGGCGAAGCTTTTTTTTTTTGAAAGATGTTTAAATGGGAAGTTTAAAAGAGAAGGCTTTAAGAAAAGTTTTAAAAGCGATTTTACTTTAAGTTCATTTATTAAAAGTCTAATATATTATTTGAGATCTGCTTTTGCAAGCTCAAAGCTATGTTTAAAATTTATTTACGTGATTGAATCAAGTTTACGTTTAGTCTAACATATAATTTGGCCAGTAATCGTCTAGTGATAGTAATATAGGACTCCTCGTTGTGACGCGGTTACTCAGTACTTTAGTAGCGTAGCAGAAGAAATGCCATTGTATTCATACGAGGTGAAACTAACCTAACATTATTAACGCGCAACATGAGCCGGACTCAAAACGATGATCAATTGAACAGACTAACAAAATCGCCTTTCATGGTGGCGCATCCGTCATTTCCTCGCATCCGGTAGCGGCATCGCGAACATAAATATGTCTACGTAGATTTTTCGCCTAGAACGATGCCGCCTGGTTATCGAGGTCTCATATTAGCACCTGTGGACGGATTCCACGGCTGAGTGCGGGGTCACGATTACGATGGAATATTCAGATAGATAAATACCACTTGCAAAATACAGCCTAGGGCACTCTGAGTATAACTTGGTATCCGCATAATACAACCGACGGTATATAATAGGAACTTAGCGCTAATATTGCGCAACAACACGCAATATCTATTTTTTTTACGTATTTTTTTGAATGCAATAGTATACTGGATCTGCCGGTCATCCAGATTAGATAAATCACGGTCGATTAATACACGGTTATATTTATTAAACACACACACAATACTCAAAATGCAAATTAACGGCTGGGTTCTCCAGAATACATACATACAATGCTTACAACTGGCGCGATCGGTGGTCTTCGGCCCCATTTATCTGTTCATGGTATATAGTGGAAAGAGTAAACATATATTCATAACAACTAGGCGCAACAGAGGCTCGGGCAAGCTTTGTCTGACATTATCACAGCCCGAGATTCTAAGGGAATGGAAGATACAGTTTTGTAAGTGAAATTTAAGAAGTGTTTAACCACTTCTGTTCAAACGTGGATTCTAGATGCCCCCCCCCTGTAGGGGGGAGGGGGATGTGGCCCCAGAGCATCGCCGCATCCGGTGGTTAACTCCTGTTTAGACATAACCTCCCACACTAAGCTGCAGACCAAGATCAAGCCGAGACTCTATTGCTCCTGCTGGAATCCCCCGAAGTCCTCGCTTCCCGGCGACAAGCATATCAGGAAGAAATCCCGCGTCTGATATGAAGGTTTGTATATTATCCCGCGGGGCAGTCAAATTGACTGGTGTATTATGATGAGGATCCCACGTTGCGGCTACATGAGCCGGATTATTATGATGTTTACTGCTGGTTAAAGGGCTGAATGAACTAACTGGGTGACTGGAAAAGACTCTTCCTTGAGCGCGTCAGTCAGAGCCATGTTAGCATCGCCAATTATAGTTGATGTGATTGATCCCACGGTGTAGTCTTATTGACTAGAGATATTAAATGATGGTAAATCAGCATGATTAGTACAGTTGATTGTGTAATTCCTGATATGTTTCTCGCTGGCCGGGAAGGGAGAACCTCGAAGGTCTCTGTATACAGCAAGTTAGAAAAGGTGGTTAATGATGAGTATAATGGTGTTAGTAATGCCATCGCTCCTGATTGCGTTCCCGATAATAAAAGTTGATTGTTAAACTGCTAACAGATCTCGTTCATTAAAGCGGTCCCGAGCATAGTATTGATTGTCGAACTGCTAGCTGCATCTTATAATTTCTCGTTCATGAGGAACGTCCTATCTCGTCCTTGAGTACGGAGTTAATACATTCATAAACATTCATAACCAGAGCCCGAGCTCGTCGCACCAAGGGGCCCGAAAAGACGTGAGAGGTTCTTCCCCTTAGATCTTTGAGGGTCGCCGCTCCAGGACCTTCAAACTATCCTGTAATTCTTGGCTTTAAAACCCTGTCTTTACCGGGTAGATACAGTTAAGATAGCCTTACCTAGTCCCAAATCTAAGATGTCTCCCACTCTAATCAGACTCCATAGCCGAGAACGCGCGCTCCGACATTCGACCCTGTCTTATGTATGGTTGCTTATGGCACGCGAGTAAATCTAACTTCATCTTTTTCCACAATCGAAATTCAGCCTCCCAAGATCACGGGGCGTGAAAGACGTACGACTCCTCGCCTCCCGACCATGAAGAGACGAACTTCCCCATTCGGTTCTCGTTCATTATCCCATTTATAATCCCCGCGTGCCTAACCTTAAGAGTCTAGCGCCGGTAATAAGATCTCATTATGCTACGTTGGAAGTTAATATTGCACAACCGGGCGAAATGCCTATTTTCCGCGAACCTATTCAATTTGTAAAACGCAATAATATGTATTTATATATGTTAGTAAAACGTTTGAAATGCAGAATGCACGTATAATGACCTCGCTTCTATCCTAAAGATAATTAAGAAATAATTCCGACGTCACGTCCCGACAAGTACCAATTTGTTACCGCGTCCGTTACCGTCGAACTCTGAACCCACGTAATGAAATGAATAGTGACCATGTGACAATGACAAATTATATAGCACGAACATTCCATTTGATACACATAAGAAAATAAAGAATAAATAATATTAAAGGTTCTTATCTTATTTCTGTAGTTGGTCTGCTTCTGAGATGGCATCCTGATCCGAAGTAATATAACGGGTCCTCTCCAAAATTGCCATCGCCTGTGCAGCCTTCACTTTCCTTCCATCGAGAATGCTGCTCGTTAGTACAAAATTTCCGCGATCCTTAGCTGAAGACCGACTAAATTAATTATTTCTATACAATATATACAATTCGAAATACGTTTTTATAAGAACTTGATAGGAACAAATCGTGTTTAAAACGATTGCCCAATGATACGCAATACAAACATGTACCTTGTCCAATAACCTCACATCCGTGTTTTAATAAAATAAATATAAAATCCAGATGCATTTTTAAAATATATTATTCGTAGGAAATTTCTCGCACGATCTGAATTTATATCACACTGACAATCGTGATATCAAAACCACATAAATTCCCCGATCTCAATTATTCCCAAAATAATACAAATCATATAGAAATCCGTGTATTCAATCGCCAGTATAGATAACATAGCATTCTTTTGCATAAAAATACATCCGCCCTGAAGAATCTCTCGTATATTCCGAACCTCGCGACATTAAATATACACAATTATTCTGAATTTCAAGTCCCACGAAACAAACACCCTTCGTCAGTAAAATATTCCATTTTAAAGCCTTTATATCTTTGGTAATATATGAATATAAAATTTAAATGATTTTCCATATGGACCGCGACGCATTTAAAAATTTCATAAGCGTTATGCAATAATTCACCCGCTGGAATTATCACAGCCGCAATATTACGATTTCTTGTATATTAAATCTGATGCGCGCCTAGTAATAATTATCCCTAGGCCCAAAATACGTAACGAAACAATCCACAACATGTATCAATATTTGTTACGATCCAGAAAGTTCTAAATTGAATACACGTAAAAGGCAATAGAAATAAATAATATTGGAAATGCTTATCTGTATCTTCGAGTGTTACCGCCTCTCTGCCTCACTGATGGTATTTCGGTCCTCTCTCCACAAGGGCCTCCGGCCGACGTTGATGCTGAAGGAAAAGGGCCGTTTCTCGAATTTGTATGGCTTATATAGTCAAAAATATCTCGCCATTTTTGACTCCAACCGACGTGTAAAGGTAAAGGTCTATCTCTCAGAACGCTTCTCATTGGCCAGATCCGTTACGCGGACAACCGTCTTTGATTGGCTCGCTTCGTCAAAATAAAATAACATAAAGCCTGCTTTACACGCCCGCGTGCAGAAATAATAAAGGCTAGCCCGCACCTACTTATCCGGCAAATATTTAATTATAGAGTATTTATGAATTGTGGTGCTTCTCCTTATCATGAGCTTTTAGCAGATAGATATTTTCGTATAATTTTTCAGCAATGTCTATTTGAATAGGCCAATATCGTTACAGTACTTTTTAAAATACAACTAGGGCCATCTAGTAACCGCAGATATAAATAAACTTGTAGCACTTTTTAAAATATATCTAACTCTATCTAGTAATGACCGCAGATATTAAAAAAAAACAATCTGTACATTTTTAAAAATACAACTAGCGCCATCTATTAACGAACGTAGAAAGTTTTTTTTGGATATATATCCAAAGTAAAAATCAAGCCATAAATATCGTGATATATATCGTGATATATATCACGATATCCTCGAACCTTGATTCTAGAGTGCAATTTCTTAGGGCAATAACTTAAAAAGAACTTTTGTTCTTGTATAAAAGTAATAAACTGAACATTATTTATATCATTATCGTGATATATATCACGATATCCTCGAACCTTGATTCTAGAGTGCAATTTTTTAGGGCAATAACTTAAAAAGAACTTTTGTTCTTGTATAAAAGTAATAAACTGAACATTATTTATAATAATGAAGAAAATATACGCATTACTCGCCGTGGCCAAAAAAAATTTTTTTTTGTGTTTTCTGTGTGCTTTCCACGTTTTGATAACGCCCGGCTCCCATCTGTTGGTGCTATTGTTAACGACTAATACAAATTGATTAAAGTGAAAACAAGTATCTACTTCCGTATTTCATTTTCATTTCTCATCTCGTTATTTGTAATCAATCTCCTTTATGAATGGAATATAAGTATTATTTTAAAATAAGTCCTACGAAGTTTTGTTGTTGGAAGTCTGATTTAATGAGAAATTTAATAGGGATTAGACAATATTGAAATTTATGGAAATAATTTTTGAACTTCGGAAGATCCATTCGAACAAAATTAATAAATATTATATATTTCGATATCATTTTTATAAACTTCAGTTTATCTTACCTACTTCTTAAGTTAAATAATAATTTAATTCGACACAAGAATACGATACATTTTTATAAACTTCAGTTTATCTTACCTACTTCTTAAGTTAAATAATAATTTAATTCGACACAAGAATACTTACAAAATATTTCGTGTTAATTTGAAAATATGATTTATTGCTGTCATTGTTGACGGGATTTCACCTTGTCAAATTATAAACGGAAAGTTCATTTTTAGGAGACTTAATATTTTCAAATTTATTGCGTAAGTAAAAACATTGAAATAATTCAAAATGAGTTTTCCTTGTGAATTTTAAGAAGCTTATAAACTTTGCATATTCAGAGTAACAACGCAATATTTCATTAAATCTGTCGAAGGGTGTACGATCATCCAGAAGTCATACAGATCTACGTATGAACAATACGCAAATGAAATACAAAAATAAGAAATAAATTAACGTGCGTTACGTGCGTTTAATTAATTAATCAGGAATTAATAAATCCATTATTAAATTCCAGCGTTTCTAATAATTCTTCCTGCAGCCACGACATGTAACAATATTTTTAGGCCATTCTATAAAAATAAATCCATACACGTGTCTAAAATAAATTGATTCGTCCCTGTGAGACTTCTATAATTTATCTTAATTAAGTAATCATCTCTCTGGAGACAAAATTCAGTAACTGTGTTCTCAGAATATATCTACAAATAAACATGTTTTTATATACAAACGAAGCATCAAACATCAAACGAATCATTATACACGGATGCTTATCACACCTATTTCTACTTCTACACACACCTATCCATCTATTTCTCAGACTTATTGCCCTAGACATAATGTAAAACGTTCTTCACTTGTTTTCTCTGTTCTTTCACTTGTTCTTTATATTTATTTTAAACATTATTTGTCTATAAAGTTTTGTCTTTAGTGCATATAACTTCAAGGTAATTCTATACAGGAAGCATAAGTACGTGTCCCGCACCGAGTGTGGAATGTCGCAAAGTTTTGGGGATGAATATTACTTCTCCTATTACTCGGAAACTAACCGTGACGAAGAGACTTGACGGTGTGAATTCACATTCATAGTCAAACTCCAGCACCAACTTTGATGGGAGTCTTGGCTTAATGAACACACTATTCGCGGGATTAGATCAATTAACCAGCCATTAAATACAAGTTATTAAATTGTTTCAAACGCACTACGTAAATCACGATATATAGTGTTCATTTTGAATTTAGATAGATATTAGGTCCTTACATATGAAATTGACGTTTAGTATGGGAGGAACATAAAGCCGATTTTTTTTATTATAATATATTTATTTAATCAAAGTATGTACCATTGCTATCTATGCACTTTTGCCATCTCATAGGTAGTTCATCGATCCCTTTACTATAAAAACCATTCGAACGGGAATCAATAAAATCTTTGAAGGCGGTTTTGACTGCCCCATCGGAGTTGAATTTTTTCCTTTGCAAGAAGTTATCCAAATTTCGAAAAAAATGGTAATCTGTTGGGGCAAGGTCCGGAGAGTACGGTGGATGTCTTAGACATTCCAATTGAAGCTCCTCTAATTTGGTAAGCGTCTGTTGTGCAGTGTGTAGTCTAGCGTTATCATGAAGCAGCAGTGGCCTAGAGCGATTAACCAGCCTCGGTTGTTTAGCAGCTAGCTTTTCCATCATGGTTTACAGTTGCTGACAATAGACATCTGCCGTAATCGTCTGGCCAGATTTAAGAAAGCTGTAGTGAACGACACCAGCACTAGTCCACCAAACGCTCACAAGTAACTTTTTTGGAGTCAATTTTCGCTTGGGGCATGGTTTGGCTGGTTCGGCAGGGTTCAGCCATTGCGATGAGCGCTTCCGATTATCGTACAGGATCCACTTTTCATCACAGGTAATGATTCGATTTAAAATCCCTTCATTATTGTGCCGGTTGAGTAATGCAACGCAGCAGTCAACGCGCGTTTGTTGATTTGCTTCACTCAATTCGTGAGGTACCCACCTTTCAAGCTTTTTCACCTTACCAATTTGCTTCAAGTGGATTAAAACAGTTTTATCACTAACACCGCAGCCTGCAGCTAACTCGGATGTGGTTTGCGATGGATCCGCTTCCACAATAGCCTTCAATTCTTCATTATCAACTTTGGTCTCCGGCCGTCCACGGGGCTTGTTCTGCAGGTCGAAATTTCCAGAACGAAAACGTTGGAACCAAAAACGCACTGTGTTTTCTTTTGCGGCACCGTCGCCATACACATCATTAATCCTTCGAGCCGTTTCTGCAGCACTGGTGCCACGGTGGAACTCGTACTCGTTAATAACGCGATATTTCAAGTTTTTCATTTTATAAACTGAGTGACGCAAAGAAAAAAACAATTGAGGAAAAAACAAATGAATTATAATTTTCAAAACACAAATACATGAGTAAATAGCTGTATAAATTTGGATTTGGAATTCCTAACCAATGAGAAGATATTTGAGATCAAATTTGCCAGTACGGAAAAACGTCAATTTCATATGTAAGGACCTATATATTGAAAGAGAATTGATTTTACTGTAAATAGTTGCGGATATTTTATATGAACCGTATGTTTTTCCGAGAAACGATTCTTGACGTTTCGTTGAATGCTTATTCAAGGACATCAGGAGGACGACCTTTACCCGCGGAGGTGGAGGTCGGACTGATTACTGCTTTCTAGGGCGTAAATTGTATGCACTTTGTTGTGGAGTATTCACTTCTTCTACACTTCTTCACCAGTGTGCAAAATGTACTAATTACGTCGGCGGACTGTACTGCGACGTCTCTCAAGGGTTGAATCAATGTCGTTATAACAGGGCGCCAAATACTTGATAGTTTGTAACTCTCTATTGTCATTTCTATTGAAATTGGGATGATTGTATATTTCAATGGACTCCCTCACTAATCTGGGTATAAGGTGCGGTTCTGTTGATAAGATTTTTATCTTGTCAAATCTGATGAAGTGACAGAGATTCCCTTTGGATGCATGTTAGCAGATTGCCGATATATTGGAGTTGTTGTTTTTAATTGCTCCAATATTTTCCTTCAATCGTGTAGCGATATTGCGTTTGGTTTGTCCTATGTATCCGCATGTAAAATATCTGCAACTATTTACAGTTAAATATATCTAACGACCGTAATAACAACCTTAACTCTTTAATAAAGAGAATTTGTTACTGGGTTTAACTAAATAAGTTTGATTTTCATAACTAAGAATTTTTTTTTTGAATTTAATGAACTCATAAGTGGTAACAATGTTCAATTTATTTCATAATTTTAAGTGGTACATATTCCTGCATAAGAAAATTTGATTCCAATAACAAAGATACAAAATTCGATACTTAAGGTCTGCTCGCTGTATGCAAATACCTACCATTTTTATTACACTAGAATATATAATTTTACTGGATTTTAATGGTGTGGCAATTAGTTGAAACTACTTGTACCTGAAGCAGTTAGAGGTTCAATACTTATTCGTATATCATAAGCTTACGTCGATTTTACAAGGGCATAAAAATGACGTAAAAACAATAATATCACTCAGTATATTCTTCATCCGGTGTTCTCTTAAGTATAGATACCTCTTTCCATTTAAGAAAGACAAACGAATTAGTATGTGTAAGCCGTGCGTACGAGGCACATTATCTCCTTGTGTTGGTGTTTATACCCGTAAACACCAACGAAACAATGTGCATCGTACGCGCGGCTTACAATACTAATTCGATTGTCCTTATATGAAAGAGGTTTACTTAGGTTTTTAATCTAATCACTTGGATATATATTCAATAGATTTTTATACAAAATATCTCGAAAAATCTAAGGGGCTTTGATCGGAGTACAATATTAAATATATCGGTAGCAGAATTCCATTACAAAACTTGCTTCCATTCCATCATCTTCTCTTCCTCCGAAGTTCTAGAAATATCAAATCTTTGCGAACGTAAATTTTGTGGTGTTGCACGCCGACAATGTTCACCGAATAAGTAGTTATTTATTTAAAATATCGAGTACATGGCTTAATTGTTTTCATCAAACCCTGATAATCTTTCACAAAGTTTTCACATTCATTAACCCTAAAAGGCGTGAAAGTCGGGAGCCGAGGGTGGTAATTAAATAAGGGTCTCTTGATATGATCGTCCGCGTGGGTCCTGGAACACCCCCGGATAACTTAATATAAACCAAAGTAAGCCTCCATTAAGTGGAGTGGTAGAGGGCGCTTATTTTATGTTATGAATTGTTTGTCAACAATGTTAAAATTTAACTGTAACTGGTTGCGGATATTTGATACGAACTGTATGTTTTTCCGAGAAACGATTCTTGACGTTTCGTTGAATTCTTATTCAACGTCATCAGGAGGACGACCTCTACCTCCGAATTTTGAAAGAATTCAACGAAACGTCGAGAATTGTTTCTCGGAAAAACATACGGTTCGTATAAAATATCCGTTATCAGTTACAGTTAAATATGTCTAACGACCGTAATAACAACCTTAACTCTTTAGTGTTAAAATTTTTGTAACTGAAAACGGCAATACATTAACGGCAATACAAAATTTGTTTTTTAAATGAAAATACATTTAATTGATGTAACAATTTTTAGACTATGTATATAACTAACTAATCATCGTAGGCAGAGAGGATAAAACACCACATTATTCTATCTCGGCACATCATATTTGCTTCAGCGACATTGATAAATCTTATCATACACGCTCTACACTGTTTATATTTTTAAACAGGGCCAACCTCCATTATTTGTTGTGTCTGAATGTACCAGATCTTTCGCGGACGCCCTGCATTCCTGCTATCTTCAACACTCGCCTCATATATTTGATATACTATCCTCTCCTCACTCACACGTTCCATCAAACCTCATCAAACCTTCTCAGCAATCCATTACTTATTTTATCCACCACGCCACAGCCAGCATTACATTAATTTCTAATTTGTTCATTCCTCATTCTATCGATCAAGGATTTTCCTCAGCGAACGCATTTTTACAGCATTTAGTCTACATCCATTCCTTTTGTGCGCTTAAGTTTTATTACTTATGTTTACATAGTTTTATTACATACTTAATTTTATTACATTATGATTAATTAAAATAAATTGTGAGAACCATGTGTAGATTAGATAGTAATTGCATATAGCTAGATAGCAATTTATACACATACTTTTTCTGAGTGATACAATTTTTTATACAATTGGAAGCGACCATTTTTGTCACGGAGTATATATTAGAAAAAATCGCAATTTCACCAATAAAAGCGTGATTTAATTAAAATTAAAACATTTATTTGCATATTTAACGAATTTTACAATTCAACTCTGCCTACAATTGTAGAATACAGTGGATTTATGTTAATGAGAAGGGCATCTTATAACGACTTAATTGGATTTTTTAATATAATATAAAGAATCTTAAAAATTCGTAGAATACCAAGGCAGTGGATGACGGTGATGGAGTTATTTGGCTGTGGGTTGGTTTTTGACACAATTCGGGTCACATTTTCGTGACCACCATAAGCCCTGATAATGATCAATGATGCCAGAGTAACCCAGGAGAAATTCCCATTTCCTCCCCTCGTCACGTCTCATGAATAACCCTTAGGATCTCTCAGTCTCCTTGAGCCTGAGGAATTTTCCAGCGCAATATTTCAGCTGACCAATGTGTCAGATCACTTAAGGTTACGCAGAGTTAATGCGCCTTCCTTGACCTCCACAGAATTAATTGTATATTATATAGTACCCTAAAAGAAGTAATTAATTGATTCTTGAGTAAATAATAGGCTATATATTAAACAATACACATGATACTCATCGATTAAGTCTTTTATGCCACATTTTATTTTGTTATAGATATTTTTAACATGAAAACTGTTAAAACTAAATATCGTCCAAAACCGATTCTCGTCATTGGACACATAAAGTTTTTCACCAATTTAAACTAAGCACTATAAACTCGTTGAGTTATATATTTGTCATTTCTATAGCTTTGAGAGTAACATCAAATGTATTGTGTTGCCATCCTATTCAGGTAGAAAGAACAACAGGGCATTGATAATAGATGGATTTTCTTTTGGTCGTTAATATAAATAAGGGTGACGTTTTTAAACGTAAACTTATTTATTCAATGTTTTCTTCGAGTTTTTGTTGGATTTCTATGGTTTCTTAGATGTAATAAGATACAAAGCGAAGCAATTTTAATTTACGAAAATAGAAAGTATGTTTAGTTTTGATTGAGTGATTAGTATATTCCGTGAATTATTTTTTTTTGTACTCGTAATTATGTTTCTTGCGATTCAGCTGATGTATTTAATGTCGCAATCTCCATAAGTCATTCCTTATATAATTATAACGAGATGCTAAAAAGAATTTACACCCTGTCAGAATCTCTGGTCACATGCCACTCGGAACAACACTATGGAAACGAGAACGGTCTACAGAAACCTATAATTCGAGAAACATCTAGAAACGAGTAGAATAGCCGAGACGTGATGAAAACCTTATCCTACACACTAGAATAGTGTAGAAAGTTTGAAAATACCATCAAAGGGAACTACGCCGCGCGCAAGAGTTGTCGCGATTTGACAGTTCGTTTGGTGCGAAGTCGGCCGCGAGCCGCGAGGCCAAGGTGGCCAGCTGTGAGATAATCGAAGCACTATATATGAAGAAAATAATCGGGTGAAATACTAATTGACAAAATAAACCAGAGTAGCTTCTATGTGCGCGAATTGAATATTCTGTGACCAATAAATACGTGTTACCCAGCGATAAAAACCAGTTCATATACGAGTGATATATTATGAAATAGGGTTGATTAAAGAAAAGCGTTAAGTTTAACTCGTCTTAAGTGACTTTGTACATTGAATATTAATTAATCATTGATTAATAAATATAAATATCGAATAATATAAATTTATTCTTTTGAATCATCGAACCGAGTCTGAACGATTCTTTCCCTTTTGCACTTTGCATATATTTTATTTACATATCTCTAAAGGCAATGAGGATACGGTCTGCAGACTTGCTGAAGACAACGTGGAACATTTCGGCTTTATCCGATCGTCTTGTATTTCTCTTCATTTTTATTCCAGTCATTTGAGAGTCAGCGGTTTGGATATCTCTTAAAAGACTGTGCTAAAATATACCTTCGGGAACGGTGGTGTAACACAGCGTTACCTGATTAAGAATCGGCAAAGTTTTTAATATATGATAAAATATACATATATGCTATACAGATAAGATTTTTTAAAGGTCCCTTTAAGTAATTGCATTATTTTAGTAAATTATCATAAAATCATGAAATATCGAATTTGCGTGCACTAACGCTGACGTATCATTACGAACTTAATTCAACGATGCGGTCGCCAGGTCACCTCAGTCCGTCTTTGTCTAACACGTGTTACGCGACTCTACCGTACTCTTTCGGTATTGTTTTCGCTTTCACCAAAACCCAAGCAATCGCCATCTCTGTCCTACCTAAAATGTGTGGTATTGTTGTGCTCTTTCTTGCTCGATTTAACTGCGATGCGCAATATTGTGCTCTCTTTTACACACTGGCCGAAAATACAAGAGTAATAAATAAATAAATAGTTTTTAAATAAAAAATCCGTACATTCGTAACAGTTTAATTTAGTCATTTTGGTGTGAAAATGTCTATTCGATGATTACAAAAAATGTGACGTTTAAGTTTTCGTAAATAAGGTAGATATTTCATATTTTCTATGACATGTAGACCTACGTTATATCACCGACACACAGGAGATATATCCGCCTTCAAAATAAGGTTTTTTGTCTTCTTTGCTCTAATCTAATAGAATGCGAATTTAATCGGAGCACCGTTCTTTAATTCACAGCAATTTTGTAATTCGCACTACTTGTAACTCCTGAATATTTCACGAACACGTGGTAGGTACTTTTCTACTTCACTTTACGCTTGTGTTTGTTACTTGATTTCGGTATCGCGCGGGTTCCCGATTCGCTAGCCTCTATGGACGTGTGTCGCTCGTCAAAACAATTCTATTTAACCAGTACGACGCCGCCACGTATTAATAATTATTCCTCGCTTCTGGAACATTCCGGAATAGTTTTGTCAATTCCCTATTTATTTAAAATGTTCAAAAGACTTCGATTATGTGTAGTTACTATTGTTTTACACTCTCGTTAAAGTATGTTGGTATTTTTTTGTTTAGTACATGATCACCAGATATTTAGTAAAAGGCTAAACTTGTTCTTGTGTATTATCAATTGCTACTACGGCGGCCCTCGTTGCGCAGCGGGTATGACACTGGCTTCCATTCAGAGGGTTCCGTGTTTGATTCCCGGTAAAGTCACAATATAATCTATATGATTTACATAAGCCCGGGTATTTTGTGATGTATTTCGCTTCTGTGAATGGGCCTCCTGACCTGTTGAAGCGTTTAAAAAAAATGCTGAAATTGATGTTATTTACATCTTTATTTTCGCTCCTCTTGTATACTCAATGGCAGCCACTTTGATTAAGGTATCTCTATTCTGAGGGTATTTTTTATGTCAGTATTTCTCACTTGGTTCAATAATGCTTCTCCTGCTACTCTTCTGTGCACTACTCTTAATCTTTTGATCTCAGTTTCCTGGGAAACTCTGCCATATTTTTACGACCTTTCTGGCCGACTTTAGGATCCCATGACAGGTTCCAATTTTAAATATACGATATAAGTTTATTTTATTTTAATTATTCACGGGAAACTAACATTATATATAAAAATCAGATAACGCATGAATATTAAATAGTATAGAGACAATCTTACAAGTTTCTACAGAGTTAACATGTTATGTATTAACATATTGCAACAATAACTTCAGTTATACAAAAAAAAAACAAGGGTTTTAAGTTAAGAACAATCTATGAAAGTCTCAAAGAGTTAAAGATAAAAGGGGAATCAGGAATGGATAGGAAAGGACAGATCTACATAGTAAAAAAAGGAAGAGATAGGAAGAAAAAGAAGTGCAAAATATGATACTGAAAGTCCAAAGTATTACAGAAAAAGTCTGAAATATTGATATTAGGACAATTTTGATTTCACGATTTTGATTCTGCAGGATTCTTCCTGTAAAATATTGTGGACCAAATCTGTTACGGCTGCATATAAATTAACGTGGCTACGAAAAAAAAAACCAAAAAAATATCGGGGTAAGTTGATATCGATATTTGTATAAAATAACGTTTTTCTTTACAAGTGGCAATTACAAAATAGTTTGACGGTTCAATTAGTGCGATGACTAATTAGAGTTTGGTGCGCCTCTGTCGGGGGGCAGACGCGTTCATAGGTCCGGGGTGCGAGTACGTGATCGCGCCCGTGGCGCGCCTGGCCGGCGCCTGGAGGATCCCCGTGCTGACGGCCGGCGCGCACGCCGAGGCCTTCCAGCGCAAGGAGGACTTCCCCACCCTCACCAGGATGATGGGCAGCTACAGCATGGTGGGGCTGGCCGTGAGGCAGATCCTGCAGGTGAGCCGGCCGCCGCAAACCGAGCGGGACCTTTGAATGTTTGCCGTATCGGTGGTCTTGCGTCCATTTCTGGTAACTGTAAAAATGTTTCGCATTTTAGAATAGTAGGCTGAACAATAAATATGTGGAATAAATTACAATCGCTTATAAAGGGTATTTTTTAGAAGTAATAGAACTACAAAATAAAATAAAACACATAAAAATCACGATAACGGCCATGGTTTTGGCTTTATTGGAAACATAAATAATTTATTTTTTAAATTGGTTGAGCACTTTTTTGGATAGGCATTTTAAAAAATTAATTGTATTATTTGTTTAAATCTACTTATATACGGATTTATGAATTTCACTTACATGTTTTGGAATAACCTTTCCATCGTCAGGGTGTTTTATATAATATGTCAAAATATCAAAATGAATGATGTCTTTTGTTTTGGTTTTCTAAATTATTTAAAAAAGTTCTTGATTACACAAAATTATTGGAAAATTTTTTAGAATTGGACTTGTAGTTAAATTTAATTGATTATTAATAATATTTTGTTTACTTTTACATACTCTACTAATTTATAATGATTCTATATTATTCCATTTCAGACCAAAATTATTTATAAGTAAAATAGAAAGTCCTAAATCTGTATCAAAACCGTGATCATTTTCCGATAAATGATTTGCAAATTCAGAAAAACCACGATTATTCAGATATCTCAAAATTTCTAAAAAATTTTCCAATAATATGTACCTAATCAAGAACTATAATTATATAATATTTTAAAAGTAGTTATATTTTAAATAATAATAATATTTTAAAAATAATTTTTTGAATAATTTAAAAAACCAAAACAAAATACATAATTCATTTTGATATTTTGACATACATAAAATACCCTGACGATGTATAGGTTTTTCCGAAACATGTAGGTGTAATTCATAAATAAAGTGGATGAAAACAAATAATAAAATATTTTTTTATAAATAATTTAAGCTAAATTTAAATATAACTATGATACTATAATTCTCGAAATAAATTTTTTATTCTGGAGTTAGTCCATTCATGATGAAACGACAAACCAAACTGAGCACATATCAATGTCAGTTGTCATATTGGCTGCCACTGGAAAAAATGTTGCCATTTCGAAAATTGAACAAAAGAATCACTTTATATTTAAATACCTGTGGCATATAATTATCTTTTCAAAGCCAATACCATGGCCATTTCTACGATTTTATGTGCTTTATTTATTTTTAAAGTTCTATACCCTTAAGAAAAGCATTACTCTATATTACCATGGACTACTGAGTAAAAATGTGTGATATTAAAAAATGATGACAAAATTTTAACAGATATATAATTCCAAAGGTGATGGTCGAAAGAAGGGGGTGGAAAATGGATTAAAATCTCTGTATTGACTTTGATAAGATTGCAGTGATTGTGGTATGAAAAAAATCAAGCTCCTCGCAATGCAAGTTTAAGTGCATGAAGGCTTTGTAGAATAAGTAATGTTTGGAATTCACATTGCAGTGTGGAAGACTAAGTTTTTATGACGATTCCAGAGGGCATTCGAATGATTGGAATAGTCCGATAGTGAGTAGGTTTACACATTTTAATTAGAAAGAATATCTCTATAATTGCCAATAAATAAATTTGTGCAGAAAATAACAGGAACAATTTCAAGACCACTGATATGTACAGTTTAAACATTCTTATAAGTATTCTACAGAGAGCTGGTGGACGAAGAATTTTTTTTTTTCTTACGTGAAATATTTTTTATCGAGGAAGTTAAATTTTCATTTGTTCTACTGTCGTGGATTTTTTTTTGTATTTTCAATATAAGTGTTTTTAATGGTAGGTAATATAATACTTTCCTAGTATGCCTGATTAACTCTATCAAAATCATCGTGATAACCTGGTATTAACAGCTATATGATTTACAAGATAACAAAAAGAAAATTACTTAAACAGTTTTACAGAACTTACCTATCGGGATTCGACTACTAATTATGAAAGCAGCATACTGATTTACTTGGCAATAGTGTATATTATTAAAAATGTATTCCAGATGAGAAAATAGGTTTTGATTGTACAATACGCATTTTTATATACATATTAAGGAAAAAGTAATAATCACATAAAACCTTTCTAAAAATAACGCTCTTGAGTTATTTGTTCATTATAGTTATTGTGGATAAGGGTAAAATAGAACAAAATTAGGGTGTCTAATGATTTTATTTTTATATAATCAACGCTTTACATTTTTTATTTACTATACGATAAGTGTATCTGCTTTAATTTTAGCTGTCAAAATGTGTAATTTCCAAATATATTATCATGTCAAGTAAAAACTGGATATTTGAATTATTAAAATACTTAATTAATAATATGAAAATACTTATATATACATGTATATGCAACGAAAAATTAGATTAACAAATATTTAGCTATTTTCCAGTGATCATTTAGTACTTTTGAACGTGTTTCCAGCAAATTTTTGATAAATGAATAGTAATCTGAATATCTTATTCTCATTAAAAGATTATCCAGAAATCAAAGGATTTTTTCGCAAATAAATTTCAATCAACCAATACACAACAAAGGATGGATGAAAGTTGTAGAAGCATTTTAAATTTAGATTTGTTTCAAAATATTTTAGTAACATGTAGACATCTTGCAAACAAATGGTCGTCGAAATCTAATCAATATTATGTTTTGCTTATATTTTCTCAGAATTATGCCATCATCATGACCATGCAATATTTCCGGCTGAAACAAGAAAACTGTGTATTTATGAACCTCATATATGCATATATTTACTAATGTTATATTAACTAAGATTACTGGTACCTACTACATTGGATGAGGTCATAAAGGAGGAAACTCAAACCTATAACAATTAATCCCTAAAGAGCTGGTTACATTAAAATATATATATTTATTGAGTTGGTTCGTAAATACGTACCGCTATATGTTAGGTTTTTATCAATTTTATAAAAAAAAAACATTTTTCAACATCTAGTCACTTTGACCACAGTAAAATTTATCAATAATTTATTATGAAGCAGTACAGTTGTTATGGCCTTAAATTTGATGATTTTAAAGTGCATATTTGCCACATTATCTACTAGTCGGTTGTATATTATTCTTCGTATTTTAGTTCAATATATTTCATCCTAATCGGATCACTGATAGCGCGATACCTGTATCATTGAGAAAGGGAGTATAGTAAAAACTTAGTTTTTATGGGTTAGTTTTTTGCCAAAATGTCAGACGATACCTTGTTGTTCTATGGTCAAGTATCATTCCAAATTGGTCATGTTTGGTCACACAGGGTTGTTTTTAGGTAATTATTTAAATCATATCCTATATACGTCTTTACACCCCCGTCATGATCTACCGGAACTTGCTTGTCGCAACGTTGGGACTTAAGCAAAGGGTTGCTCAGTTATGTAGAGCTCCATTACTCCTCGCTCATACGATAAATAATGATATCATGTAGGTAACAACAAACATACGTTTCCATTTACGTTCCATGTTCCATTTACGTTCCATGTATCACAGCCACCGCTGGTAATGGAACAACCGAGCTCATATAATTTGATCTATCGCCTTGTTGCTGCCAATATTAAATTCTGATTGCACTGTTCCTGCGACGTAAATTAGTTTATAATAAATACACAATGCAGAGAGCGAGCAAGTTATATGCACACATGTCTAAGGCTCTCTCTCTCTCTCTTTCACACATACACACACATGGTGTCTGGTTGTATACAGATTTTCGTTGGGTATTTTTGAGACGTAATCTAACCTACGTAATCCAGTGGGAAGAAACAATGGCTTCGAGAAAAAAAAGTAATTTGGCCATATCTTAAAAACCGCTAAATTTTTTCATAAATAATTTATAATTTTTTTTATAAATAATTTATAAATTTCACTATCTTATGGAACGTAAGTATAATTACAATTTCATAAGTGTTAAAATGTTATTTTTGAAATTAACTAATATTATTAGGCACATAAAAAAATAATATTGTATAAAAAAAACTACTTATTTTCATTAAAGCTACAAGCAAATATTTCGACGAACAGATGTTCAGTAATTAGTGAATTTAATATAAGTATCCAACTGAGTAGCTTGTTGGTGTAGTGGTCATGCCGCTCGCCTAGTGATCCTATTTTCATAGGACTAAGTTGCTTAAGTTTGCTTAGCTTAGTTTGAAAATAGTAAGAAAATAGTAAAGACACGTATTCCGTGTATATTTATCTGTTTGAAAAAAGTAGAAGAAAGTACATAGAACTTGAAAATAAGTAATAATAAATAATAAGTCAATTAACGCATTTGTTAAGAAAATAAAATTTAATAAATATGTTTTTTTTTCAAAATTCTATGTAAATAGAATAGAAAATATTTATAAAATATCCCGCTAGAAGAGAGAACGGGTAATAATACCCTTTCCGCGTAATAACATGTGTTAGATCTTAAGCGGTTATACCACATTGATGCATCAAAAATACATTAAAATTCAATTATTTTTACGTAACTGTAGTATTTACAAAATTCATTTTATCATCGTTGTTTACGACATAATTTGGTTAATATTTTCAGTTGACAAATTATGTGAAAAATTTCAATATGGTGGAGTTATTTGCTGCTCAGCAAAGGTCATTCTCCATGACGAGCGCAGCTGGTGGAGATCATTATGTTTATTATTTTCTTGTAAAATAATAGTATGTGGATGATGTAGCGCATCGAAAAAAAATTTATTTTTGTGCAAATGAAATCAGTTTCTAAATAATTTTAATTTTTCTAAGAAAAGAATCGATAATAATAAGCAAACAGCGCGTATAAGTGCATTTTTTTTTATCTACTGTTGATTTTAAATACTGAAGATGCTTGAAAAAAGCGAAATTGGATGGCGTATCTCATAAATTTTGCTATTCTTTTGTATTTCATCAAAGTATTTTTAACCTGCAACTTTCATACTATCCTTCCAACACACACAGCAAAATTAGCTTCATAAATCTGTTATATGTAATTAAGTTACTTTGATTTGTCATAATATGTAAGATTCAAAATGAGATATGGTTTAAATTAGCTGGATTCAATGTTATCCCTTGACTACCTAGAGCTTAACAGAAACTCAAGAAATTCTCTACAAATCGTATACATATTGTTCTCGGGTTTCAACTTATACGTGCTAATAACCTTTAGCTCCTTGTGGGGATGTAATATCATACGATCATAGAACGTAATATCTCAACACAACGGAACGGGATGCTGTAAAGTGGGGTATGATAAATTAGACTTCCCTCGCAGAAGATCATGCCTTCAAGGAAATCTCTAGTTTGCGTGTTTTTTTGTGTACCCTGTGAGTAGAATTTGGTAAACAAAAATAGACAAGACATGGATTTATTACTAATATTTTTAATATTTAAAGCATTTACTTTTTAACAGACATTTTATTTATTTATTTATTTACATATACATATACGGCTCTAAAGTCATTTACTTTATAATTTGTACAAAGTAGATAAACAATATGGAATATAACTAATATATAAAAAAATACAAATGTGAACATAAATTATTTAGAAACATGATCGAGAACAACATAAATGTAGAATTAAAGGAGACCATAAAACAATGTCATATTGATGAAATTAAAAATATATTTAAATTTAAAAATAGTAATTTTATATAATAGGCGATTCAATAGGCAATATTATAAATTGTAGAAGAATAAATAAATAAAACAATAAATATTAATTCAATGAAAACAATAAAGAGTAAAAATATTTTTAAGAAAAAATAACTATATTAAAATACGAGTTAACAAAAAAAATGTATATTTTAACAAAATTGTTAGTATATAACCAGTAAAAATTACATTTATCTATCGATTTTTAGACGTAGCCCGTCTCTTCGTCAGTACAACCACTACACTAGCATGAAAAAAACACTACACACCACACCATAGTATTATTTACACACCAACACCTTCACAAAATACACTTCACATCTTCACTTTGTGGTGTAACAAAATTATTTTGAATTATCATTGATTTAATGTAAGTTTCTAGTACATGCAAAATTGAGTATTGTTTATATTATCAGGATTTTGCTTTCGGAAGATGCAGTCATTCTTGTTAACAGGTACAAAAAACTTCATCATTAAACATAATCGTTAAACATAACATTTTAAATTTTTTCCCAGATTTATATAGATATACTCCCTTTATGTATACACGTATATTGATAATATCAAAAAAATCTTAAAATCGAGAAGGCGCCCGCGAAAGACCCGGAATGATCAGATAAACCAGCCCTCGTAGTCCGACTTCAGTAATTGGACCGCTTGGCCTGTTGAAGCGTTTAAAAAAGAAAAAAATATACGAAAGAAGAAAAATACACGAAAAGATCTTTTAAAGTAGATGTGGCAAAATATGTGTACCAGGACAGAAGATTGCGGTGACTATCATCTCTATTAATGATACTTACTTAAAAATATATAAATAACAGGTGATTTTTTAAAATTGATTTGTCTTTGGCACGAAATAAAATAAATCAATACGCATTTACAGATAGAAACAAAAATATTAACCATAAACGCACATCAAAATAAAAACTGCATATAAAATCATTAATATACTTTATAAGTGTATAAAAAATAATTTTTGCATATTATTCATCACGAAAAAGTATCTTGTAGAGCTAAAGTAAAATTTATTTTTAACTTACATATCAAAAACAAAGTTTTACCAACACAATAATACTTAATGTAAGGATTTGCGCATTTCATGTAGGACGTCCCGAGTGTTAAACTATTTTTTTGGACCAAATAACAATACATTTATAAATATAAATACAAAAAAAAACCACACAGAGAAAACAAAGAAAAAAATAACGGAAAATAAATGTTATTTCATTTGTGCACCTTGAAAAATAAAATATTTCATTATTCCACAGTACAACAGCTTTCTACGAGAGGCATTGACTAACAAAACCATAATAACCAATTCTGAGATTTTTATTGTTTGGTAAACTCAAAAAAAGGTCAAGGGTCGAAAAGGTCTGAATGTTTGGTATTCATATTTCCCCTAGGTATTTTTAAATTAATTTAACAATCCCTCAGGATCACATACCCAGAACACGCTATTGAAAAGAAATTGTGCGAATTCTATAGAAATAATTCCTTAAAATATCAAAAAAATATTGTTGTTACATGTTCGAACACATGTACTATAGCATCCCTGTGTTTTTCTTGTGCAAAAAATATCCATAAGCTCAAATCAATTATTTTTACGACTCTTATTAAGTTATCAAATAAATAATATAAATCTCTTAAACCTTTCAAATTAATATTGATTAAATATATTATTTTTTTTTGATAAAATGCTTCTGTAACACACAAATATGCTCACAAATTGTGTTATCAATTGTGAAATTAGCACTCAGCCAGATTTTGAATTCTAAAACTTGCATTCACATTAGAGCAGTTCTTTCTCTTAAAAATATTAAAAAAGTTCCCTTACAATAAGGTAAGAAGAAGCTACAGCGTCAAAAATTTCCATTAAAAAATTGATATGAACTGCATACATTGACCTGCCATTCTTCCTTTCACGCTCGTCTCTAATCCTCTAATACTCATGATTTTGTAAATTTTAAAGCAATATGAAAAGGTTTAACTAAATACTCTGTTGCTTAACTAGACTTAATGCTATTTAAAAAGAAAATGCCCTAGTACATAATGTAATTTTACTTAAGTCGATTACGATTTTAGAATGATATTTAAAAAAATAAAAAAATACAACCTCCCTCTTTTGTAAAAAATACATTTTGCTTACTAGGGTGTTTAGTTATGCAAGAATAAATACACTAAATGCATTATACATGTGTTTTCAATATTCGCGAGTGTTGCCTAAAATAGGAGTTCAGTTCAACTCTGTACAATTTCGTAGTTAATTAAAAAAAGCAAGAAAAAATCTTCGACAATATTTTCAGTGACCTGTTTTGAGTGAAAATTTTTGACCTCGACGTCATCGCGGAAAAATAATGACCTTGACCTTTTTTGAGCTGTTTTTAAAACCCGCTTGTTTTAGATTCTAGTTGTGTCATATCACCGCATAACCATACTAACAATCACCAGCTCCCGTGTCATTAATGTGACCAGGATTTTCTCCCGGCCCAGGGTTTTGGATGGAACATCTGCGGCCTGCTGTTCCACAACTCGGGGCCCAACTCGGGCAAGGGCAACAGCCTGTGCTACCTGACTGCGGCGGCCCTCCACACCGTCCTCGACGGTAAGGCGAAGCAGCTGCCCACCAAGATCTTCGACCAGGACACCGCCACCTACGTGGAGTACATTGACATTTTGAGGAATTTGTCCAAGTCGGCGAGGAGTGAGTACTCATTTCATATCAATTATTTAACCCTGAATATATATTTTTAATATTTAAAAAAAAATGTAGAAAAAAATTTTTTTCAGGTCTTCTTTAATAAATATGTTTTTAATATGCGTAAGCGGCAAAATCTATACATTACTTCATTACATTACATGGAAATCAAAATGAAGTAAAAAAGGTACATATAAAAATATATGCAGCGTTGCAAAATTTCGTAGATAGGTGGTCGATAATGGGTGGATCGTGAACGTTACACTTTGTAAAGTGATCACTTAAGTCAGCTTTATAACAAGAATTAAATCCTGTAATGCCCAAATAAATAGCTCCGTTTTTGTGAGACATGTATTTTATTTATCTTAATTTATTTTTTAATGTTTTTAGATACAGAATTATACATTATTGCAGGTCTTCTTTACACGTCTTTGCTACCTGCAAAGATAAAACGTAGTGAAAATGTTGTTAATATATAAATAAACTATGTTTTCTAAAAATACTATTGAGTTAAGGTTGTTATTACGGTCAGAGAGTCCGCCCTAAACCTCCGCGGGTAAAGGTCGTCTTCCTGATGACGTTGAATAAGCATTCAACGAAACGTCGAGAATCGTTTCTCGGAAAAACATACGGTTCGTATAGAATATCCGTAACTATTTACAGTTAAATACTATTGAATTAAGGGATTCTAACTACTTAATTTTGTGTCGTAACCAAAATTAAATAATTTATACAAATTTATGCCTCCCCGGTTTGCGGGGATGCATTCAATTGAAAATGTTATTTTTATATTTCTTTAAAGACATTATGGGAAGGAAGTCTAGGGTTCCAAGGCGCTCTAAAGCGCATTCCAACCCTTGATCTTATCGTTGTGTTCCAGTGTGTTGAACACTCGTTTGTCCTTAGCTTGATATTATCCACCCGTCTATGTCTTGACCCCTCTCTCGTTCTCGATCCCCTGGCTGGCTGAGTGCGTGGACTCATCTACTCGCGCTATACATTCTGGCCACTACATTCTGTTTACTTTCACCTTCTCTGGGATTAGGGAATGCAATCCCGATCCCGCGAGATCTCGAGGCATTTTACGAGATCAATCCCGAACCGAAAAATTGGACGAGATTATCGGGATTACCGGGATTGATCAGCATTTTTTATGTTTTGTATGTTTAATTAGCTTGTTGGTCTTGTGGTTAGGACTCTCGCCTCGTGATCCAAAGGTTGCAGGTTCGAATCTCACTCCAGACAAGCATGTTAGTCCTATTTTCATAGCACAAGCGTTTAAAATAGCTTTGAATAATATTTGCTGTATTTTATCAACCTAACATAGTAATAAAAAGTACTACTAGTTAGTAGGTTTTACTCTACTATATTGCTTGGAAAAACGCCTACAAAAACTTTAATGCAATGATTAATGATGAACATTTTATTAAAATTGCTGATATAAAAATGCAAGGCATTGTCGTTAATTGCTATTCAGCTCTATAAACAAAAAAAAATACAAAAGTTTTCGGGATCCCGATCCGTAGTAATCCCGTGGGATTGGAAATTCGAATCTCGAGGGATCCCGACTCGGGATTGCATTCTCTATTTGGGATAACTTAGACGTCATAAAGTTCCAAGTCCTCAGCCTTCATTTAATTACCCTGTATTGGACCATAAATTTTACGCAACAATAAAAATGCCCGAAAATAAAGATCTTTGGAAAACAATGTTTCTTGCTTCAAAGTGAAATTAGTAAACATTAATCATTACATTCTGCGACAACAACCTTGACAACAGCAATTTCCGGAAAGCTAAGTAACAAGCGTTTCCAGATTTTATCTTGCTATTTACGTTTTGTTGGATATCGTCTTTCTTTGCCACAGTTATTTCCAAATACTTAAAGCATTCAAACATTCCAAAAGCTTGTCCCTTTACAATGAATAATACTGATATACTCTGAAAAATGGATAAAACCAGCATGAATCGAAAATATTTCAATATGGATGCCCAATTTAAAAAAATCTATATATCCACGGTATACAAATTTATTTTCTTTTCACTTTTTTAATGAAATATTTCACGAAAAGGTTTTCATCTAAAAAAATACAGATGAATTTAAATTTATATCTCTCTTTATTATATAAAGAGAAGATTAAGGTACAGCAGTTTTACGAATAAGTTGACTTTAATCACGGATTCGGGCAGTGGGTGATGAAACGGTAAATCACAAACAATTTACATTTTAAGTCACTGGATACCAACTTAACTGGAATACTATTCTGTATCATTAAATTCGATAGACTATTTCTCGAGAATCTTTCACTTGTCTCTGCTCTGGTATATTGATACACGTCGTCTGCTCAGGCTCGTACTAGAAAATTTAACACGTAAGCACACCATGCGCGTCGTTGGCCTGTCTCGCTTTTGTTTCCTTTCCGCCCGATGTCCGCTTCTGTCAAAACTTCCACTGTTTTCGCGCGATGCCGCCGAGACTTATAAAGAGATTGTTATTTCGTAAATATTTCGTTATAATCTCGCGTATTCTATCGTTTTCAAGTTGTTTCCAAATCATTCTATTTTAGATATTTTTAATGTTTTTTAGTTAAATATGAAAATTAAAACCTTGTATGATGTTTTACAGTGTAAAAAGTGAGAATAGAACAAATAAATGACATACCAAAAGGGTACATTACATAAAAAATCATTATTACGTCACCAGAATACGCATTTTGTTTAATTTAACATTTACGAATTAAATTTTGTGTTTGTACTGTAAATGTTTATAAAAAATAAATAAATTGAATTGAATTGATTTATATTTTTCATAATTTTATTAATATAAAGAATTTTACCATAATATTATTATGCTGTTAATAAATAAGTTATTTTTATTTGTTTATGGAAATGAAGTTCAAGATTAATTATGGAACTACTTAGACTATAAACAATCTACAGACATTTAAAATAATACAAAATTGATCATAATTAATACTGAATTACTGTTACAAATTAAGACACCATATATAAAACCATTTCAATATTACAAATACACACAAAAGTAATTAACAAAGCACAATTAGAGTTCAAGATCAAAATACCTACACGTACCAAAAGAGCGTATATGATTGGAACTTTAAATATACCTATATGCAGTAAAATAGCCATGCAATACCAGTACTGATACCGTGGAATTAAATATTTTAATAATCTTCCAGTGAACACAAGAACATTATGCAAAAGTGCGTAAAATCGTTGAACAATTAAGTGATTTGGATTGTGATATTAACTTCAACATGTTTGTTTTTAAATATTGTAATATAAATATAACATACTTATCTCTAAATATTTCTGTACCTATATATCTTTGCATGATTTTTCACATGTTAATAAAAATACAGTTATCTACTAAAAATCTATGTAAAATATTATCTTCATCCTTGCGATGACCTAATAATCTTTCGACATCGCTCGTACATTCTGACATTCCTGATAAAATGAGGGAATTTTTGCGAGATTTTTTAGATGCTCATTAAAAGCAATTTGTCACAAAATAAGCATTTTATTTTTGCTTTTAGAAGTATTTTTGATATTCGATCTTACGTCAAATTGTTGTGAATTTTAAACGCAGGCCTATTTGCAGCACTGGACGCAGTAAGGCTGAAGAAAAAGTTTAGAAGATCTATTTAGATTATTGATGATTATAAATGCACAGTAACAATCTTCTTAATGTTTAAAAATAGGAATATTATTTCTTCAAAAAAAGCAAAATAATTTTGTGGTGACATTATCAACATAATTAATAAAAATGAACATTGTTTTCATCACTTTTGTATTGAAAAATATCAACATGTTTCAGAGCCCATGGCTCCTTTGTCAGGATACAATTGTATACTAACAAATTACATTCAAAAATTGAAGGATAGACAATCAAAATATAAAAAAAATTATAATTGGAAAATGAATAATAATGAAGTTTACTGAAGTATACTTATTTTCCTTACATATTTTTTTTTGTATTTTGATTGTCTATATTTCGATTTTTAAAATTAATTTGTTAGTAAACAATTGATCCTGACGAAGGGGCCATGGGCTCTGAAACATGCTGATATTTTCAATAAAAAAGTGGTGAAAATAAAGTTTATATTTATTTATTACAGGATTATTATTATTGCATTGAATAAGGGGTAAATATGGTTTACCTAGCTATTTCTTTACAATATAGTGGCTGCTTCTTGCTAAGGTGTTCAATTCACTTGAACAGCTCTCTGAAGTCCTGTAAGTATGAGTTTTAGTAAGGAAACTCTTAAGGTCAATACATTCCACCTACAGCTACGGTCGTTATTATATTATTTTATTTAGCAATCGCTTCACGTATTTTGGTCTTCCTTATAATGTTTCTTTCATATAATTATTTCTGTTTTAATATCTATAAAAGAATATGGATTAACCCCTTTGTAGCCGTGTAGTTCACCGAATCCATTAAATTAGGTTACAACAAATAAGAAAATATTAACTTATTAAATACGCACGATTTAAAATTGATGCTTTAGCTAATTTAAAAAAAAACCTTTGCACGTAGAAATGATGAGTGTATATGTATAATATTTATAACAAATTCTTCTGGAAATCAATACGGTCATTGGTTAAAGCCGATAAAGTTGTCTAAAAATGAAGGTGATGGTCATGGATAGAAGAACTTGATGAATGCTCCGAGTATAAAAATATTTATCAAAATTTTACATAAAAAATTCATCATCATCATCTTCTTCCCCTTGTCCTAGTGGGGTCGGGGGCCCAAAGACTGAACAAGGTGCTTCCATGATCCCCTGTCTCGCGCTGCTTCTGCTCGAGTCAACCAGTCCAGACCCATTCAGTTTTCAAATTCATTTTTTTATTGTCTCTCCCAGCTTAATCTATGTCGACCCACCGGCCGTCTTCCCTCCGGGGTTGCCAAGAGGATTAAAAATTAAATATGGAAATTTTCGACTATTTGAAAACAAGTTTTGGCTTACCTTTCTAGACGGTAAAATTACAACTAATTGTTTCCGTATGCGGCGAAAGTTTGAGAACGATAAGTCCCCGTGTAGTAGTTCATCAGATCGTGCTGACATAAGCAAAATCGTGGAAGTGGCAGGAGGGAAACTTTCCCGGCACCCTCCGGGCTGTCCTTGCTGAACTCCAGTCTCGAGTAGACCACCTGCGTCATCGACCTCTGCCGCGCGCCATCATACTATCTTTGTTCTGATTTCACTTGTGCCGTTTTACATTTTAACATGCACTCAGAGATTTTATCCAAGAGGTAATAAAAGGCCCTCCACATCTTTACTACGCCTTTGTTCCCGCAACCCGCGCAACACCTTGGTGTTGAATGTGGTAGAAGGATTTATTTATGCGTTAGTCACAATTTCTATGCGGTAGCATGAGTTGATGGTGGTCTTAATGATTGCATCCTGGCTGCGTATGGATATTTAATAGCATGGTATGCTGAAGGTGACATTTACACTTTTAATTAATTTCTTTAATTGTGTGCATACGATGCAAAGCACCTTTGAAAAATTAGTAAAAAAACTATAACTATAATAAAGGCAGTTCAAATTAGAAAAAAATAATTATGTAAATAAAAATGTACACAGGAAATTAATTGAATAAAATACTGTTTGGGGAATATAAAAGCAAAGGCAGCATTATCCAAAAAATAAAAAAATGTTTTTAACAGTCTTAACAGTATTAACAGTTATAAAATTACTCATTTAAAATGGACTGAATTCAAGATATTATGTATTTATCCCTTCCGAAATCATGTTTCCTATAAATTTATAGGCTATGTTTCCTAGGAGATCTAAAATACAGTAAATTATGAATTAGTAATCCTCGATGACAGCATTAATTTTTTTTGGGATATTTCTGTCTTTGCTTTTATACCTCACATATTTTTGAAGTAAAAATTAAAAAAGGTACCAAATCTATGAGTAAAACTTTAGCATTTAGATTTTAATATAAAAAACTATATTTTAATATAAAAACTGCATCAGAATCGACTACATGTTTCTTTTTAAAGTAGTCAAGCTGTTATGGAATAAAATCAATAAACTCACTGTACTCATTGCCGTCTGTATAGTCTCGACAGTGATAGATGAATGTGGTACTTTATTCTCGTGTTATCGTACTTAACGAACGCTTTGTGAAGATCAGGGCTGTCAATTAGAGATTTTAGAATTTTGTACAAAAAAATTAAGTCTTTTAATTTTCGTTCTATCTGATAAAAAAGGATATTGAGTTTCTTCATAAGCATGTTGAAATTGATTGAATCAACGGGTAATTGCTTAGATGAAGTTTAAGATGAGTGAGTTTAATATTTTTTTTTTCGAAATATTATGTACATTAAGAAAAACAGGTGGCCAAAAGTAATAGGCTTAAAACCATATTTTTTATTATTATTGTTTGATACGGCAGTTAATTAACAGTGCAAAACAATTATCTAAATTCAATAACCTCGTTATTATTAAACTAAATGATGAAAGGAACTCTTCCTATCAAATCTATACTATTGACAAAATAACTCAACGTGCGTGTATTACGAAGTTAATTTACTGTAAAATAAATATGCATTTTTTTTCCAAATATTCTAATGAGCGTAAATTCTCCCTTGAAAAGTGATTGAATCAACGTATTTTATGTATTTAATTGTATTTTATAATTGGCGTCATTAATATGAGTTACCTTTATATCCAATTTAAAATTTTTTCAATATTTTTTCCACATTATTATTTAGTTATCCAGAAATTACAACCGGACCTGTATTAAAACCATTTCGGAGTACGAGGGCTGTTTAGCGTTCTAACGTTTCGTTTCGTTGAGCGTATTTGTCAGTCAAGTGTATACCAACGTTGGAAGATCAATTGAGGAGAATGAAAATTTTCCCTTATGATCGAAATTGATTATCCCTCAAAAAGCTTTCTAGAAGGTTCCCGGTAAAGGAGATTTAAATAAAGTAATGGTTTTGTACAAAGTAAATATATTATTTTTCCCCAAGAAGTTTTTATGGTCTACGACGAGTCTCCTCCTATCGCGATATATCGGGAAGTGAACATAAAAAGGATCAATTACCATCTATTGTTTGTTTCTTATTTGGAGGAATGAATGTCATGTTAATGCTAGATTTTAATAATTGTAATGTTTGTTGTCCATATAAACTGTTTCCTCAAAACTGAATCATTTACTCACTTCACAACATAAATATTATCTTCTTTCTGTGATTTCATTTTTATTATCTCATTCGTCGATTTTGTCCATATATATAAAACATATTGAAACGTCTGGGTTTATTTTTAATAAACGTAAAGGTGTAACTTCACGCATCAACTCTGTTGCTCAGTTTAGTGTTAATAAATGCAAAGGTATACCTTCACGCATCAACTCTGTTGTTGAAATGTCAAATGTACTGCGACGCAAATGCACTTTTTTTACTTTTAGTAAACACACGCACTCTCTACTATTTTTTGCGTTATTTAATATACACTCAAATATATGAAGACATTCAGATAAATATACAAATTCATTTAACACAAAATATTACCATATTGAATTTTTTAACTCAACGATAAGGGACATTAAACAAACAATATTTACACAACCACACCCAAACAAATTCATACTATTTATCTTCCTTTCTACTCCCGTCCCACATTTCCCTCCACCCTCCCCACTCGGTGTTGAAATAATTTTAAAATTTTCTCTTACTACGTCACACTTGCAGTAATAAATTACTTTATTCAGTGGAAAATCTGTAATTGGCATAATTTAATATCAATTATTTTATATTTGTTAATATACAGATCTGCTGTTTATTTTCTCTCAAACAAATAAAATAAAGAAAAGCATTATGTGATATATCTATATTAGTACAAAGTTCGAAATTTTCTTTTTTGCGTTAAGGTTGAGTCCACAAAATCAATTGTAATTGTAACTAATAATGATTAAAAGCCTTATTCTGTTACATAATTGTAAGGACTAACTTCCATATTCACTCACAATAAAATACTCTCTAGACTACACGCATAGATCTGGCAATGAGTTAATACTTAAATAAGTAGCTATATAAAAAACTTTTTTTTTTGGTATTATTTATGTATTAAAAGTACTGGGTAGAATTACGTTTTGCTGAAAAAATACTAAGTTTGATTTTAATGATATTCCCTTTCTTTAAAATAAACATATATACCCATATTTTAAACTTTTCGAAAAATTTAAGTGATCAAAATGTATGTAACATGTTTTTTTTTATGTATAAAAATAAATTGTATACTAAATACTATAGAAATTGTTAATTACACCATGATCCTATCCGTTCGTCCGTCCGTCTGTCTGTCTTTCTGTCCCGGTTACTTCGTGTAATGTCTTTTTTATAGTAATTTTTATAGTAATCTTTAGAGTAAATTTTTGTTTTCGAATTTTTTTTTACTTATTTCTTAGGAACCGTCATGTAAAGTTACAGCTAGTTCTGTATTATTACAAGTAATATTGTTTTACTTGTCACTTTGCATGATAAGCAGTCTTTGGGAATATTGTCGTTTTTATAATTTGAAACATTCCAGTCGTCTGGCGGCTGATCGACCTGTAGTTTTTTCATAGTTTTTCATTGATATATTCAAGTTTTCGAGTCACTTGGGCGCGGAAAGCGTGGCCTAAACCCCTTCTTTGGCGATAGCCAAAAGCTATTCTCAAGGACGATTACGTGGGGGTTGAGAATTAATAATCTTCTGATACGCATTTAACCCGCGAGAACTCGCGCCTCCATGTAGAGCATTTTGTTCACAAATATTAAATAGTGAAAAAATGTGCCTTAATATAAAAAATCATGTTTGTAATTAAGTTTTTTTTAACAGTTATAATTTTGTAATATTAATATATATTTAACATTTCAAAATATTTAAATCTTTCATTTTTATAATAAAAAGAAAAACTTCAATTTAGCCAGTCTTCTAAGGCACTCTTAAGAAAATAAAGAAAAAATCTAACAAAAATAAACTTTTTTATCAATCTAATTAAAAAATCATTATGCTTCATCGTAAATACGACTTTTTTTATTATTTGTTTATACAAAATATATTCAGAATATAAACTGGCGATTTACCACTTAGGCTAGGACTGTTCTAGGTAAGCCGCCTCATTTTTATTCTACATATAAATGTACATAATAAAGACGGATCTTCAAAATCTTCTTTGTAGTCTTTTAATATCTTGTAAAATCTTTTAACTCCTGTGTGTCGGTGATGTAACGTAGGTCTACCTGTCATACAAAATATGAAATATCTACCTTATTTACGAAAACTAAAACGTCATATTTTTTGTAATCATTGAATAGACATTTTTACACCAAAATTACTAAATTAAACTGTTACGAATGTACGGATTTTTTAATTAAAAAATATTTATTCATTACTCTCGTATTTTCGGCACAGTGTGCAAGAGAGAGCAGAATATTGTACATTGCAGTTAAATCGAGCAAGAAAGAGCACGACAATACCATAAATTTCATGTAGGACAGAGATGGCGGTTGCTTGGGTTTCGGCGAAAGAAAAAAAACAATATAGAAAGAGTACGATAGAGTCGGGTAACACGTGCTAGACAAAGACGGAGTGCATGCGACTGAAGCGAGCAGGCGACCGCGTCGTTGTATTCAGTTGCTATTGAAACGTCGGCAGAAGCGCACGCAAATTCGATTTGCCATGATTTTATAATAATTTACTAAAATAATGAAAATATGTATCCTTACATATCTTACATAATTATATAAAGGGACCTTTAAAAAGTCTTATCTGTATTGTATATATGTATGTTTTATCACATATTAAAAACTATGCCGATTTTTAATCAGGTAACGCTGTGTTACGCCACCGTCCCCAAATTTTTTTTTTAGCACAGTCTTTTAAGAGTTAACCACGCCAAAATACGTTGATCTCGTTCATCCATCTACAAAAATATATTTATTTTATATATACTTTACGATGTAATTAATAACGAGATTCATTAAACACAGTTTATTTTATATTTGAAATATTTTTTTTAACTTTATTAAGTATGTATTTATAAATACTTAATAAAGTTAAAAAAATATCTTATACGCCTCAGCTTCTGAATGCACGAGACTCGAGAAATTGTTTTTGACAAAATGGCGAGAATTTAAAATTTACCGTGAGCAAAATTCTCATAGCGTGAGTGCTCGCGGGTTAAAATAAGGTATTACCAATTTCTGTTTATTTAATGGCGCTAACTTCAATGCTATTTTCGTGACAAATTTTACTTACAATGTAATAAGTAAGTCGTTATCGTAATTGTAATTAAGTAATTTCTCTTTTGTCCTGGCACAACTTTTGTATCTTACACTTTATATATTATCTTCTCATACACGCTTTACGGTTGTTGACGCTTTTCTTAGGACCGTCTCCCAATATTTGGTTCATCTGATTAAGCGAACCTCCTGTGTTCCTATTGCTTTAATTAATACATATGTTTTCGATTATTAAAATGATTAGTAACTGATTATTTTCAATTTGTGAAGCTGTTATAGGTACACTGAAAACTAAAGACGTAATTGCCAATCATCAGTCACAATAACGGCTCAGCTCATCACTCTGGGGGACCCACTGAATACACGTGTTAAAATTTTGACACCACGAGTGAAGTGAAGGGTTAACCCGAGTGAAAAAGTAGTGATATAAATAAAACGGGATAACGAGATTACTGGGGAGGAAATATCTCAGTCAGACGTGAATAATCAAATGAACAATTATGTTTGTCTGGGGTTAATTCCAAGGGTCTGCACTGCGGCACCACCAATTGACGATTTTTCAAACCCCATAAGATTAAGTAATTTAATTAGCCTTTTAAACACCGTAGGCACGCCGTCTGGAGAACAAGGGAATAGAACTGAAATTAAGAAGTATAATTGTACATTTTTTAAAATCATAAGTTAAATACCTTTTTTCTTATTAAATTAATTGTCTTTAAAACCCATGCTAGAACCTTTAAGGCGTAGCTTTTTATATAGTTGTTTTTCATAACATGAATGAAACAATTTTTTAATAAATCAATTTCATTAAAAGTTAGAAATATAATTTAATGTTGATTGAAAAATTATTATGAAAAGGAAGTTAAAAAATATGTTCAAAGTTTTGTACGTATTAAATAATAATTACCTTCTTAATGTTACAATATTAAAATTTTCATCGGAATAAATTTACTATTTTCTTTTTTAATTGAAAAATATACTCACATAATAATTGTTTGTATATCCATACTTCAAAGGAAATTATCGCTTAACTTGAATAAAATATACCAATTTCCATACATATGACTTACACAAAATAATTGTGACGTAAGTTAAATGTACAATGCAACGTATTAATAGTCATACTAAATTAATTATTCCTTAAGAAGTGCCGTCATTTTGTAATGGTTACAGCTAATACTATATATAATGTTCTTAGTAAAATTAATCTCTGGCAAAATTAACCGTCCATATCTACCGGAAAAGATTAGTATCAGGATCACTAAGTATTCAATCCGACAGTCGCGTCCTTTCTCAATTCCGAGACACCATACGAGATCGCAAAGGAACTCCTTAATTTTACGAGCGAGTAGGTCCTGTAACGAGCTAACGAACCGCACAAGTATTGATATTTTCAATGCGAATTCAAGTATTATTAAGAATGCGATGTTTGGGAGAGTGTTGTTTTAAAAACTAATTTAAAAATTGTTTTCATACTTGTTTATTTCACTTTTCTCTTGATTTATTGCTTTTATTACTGTTTTCATACTTTGTTTATTGCTGTTGTCATACTTTGTTTATTTCACTTTTCTCTTGATTTATTGCATTTATTACTGTTTTCATACTTTGTTTATTGCTGTTGTCATACTTTGTTTATTTCACTTTTCTCTTGTTTTATTGCTTATATAATTGGTTAAATTAGCGTTTATGATCTGAAATTAAATTGATACATTGAAATAACACAAGATAAAAATGAATAAAGAGAACCAAACAGCAGAATTGCCAAGACGAATAGGAATGAGCTGGACTGCTTTTGGCAAACTCAAACATATCTTCGAGAACAAAGAGATCCCAATTAGCCCAAAAAGCCTTTGAATCGTGCATACTGCCAGTGATGACGTATGGATTGGAGACTATGGCCCTTACAAAGAAAAGTGAAGAAAAGCTCAAATGCACGCAAAGATCCATGGAGAGATCCATGCTTGGAGTAAGCCTAAGAGATAGAATTAGAAACGACGAAATTAGGCGCAGAACTAGAGTAGTGGATATCATGGATCGTGTAGTGAAGCTAAAATGGCAATGGGCAGGACACGTTGCAAGACAGGATACTACAAGATGGCCTCCCAGAGTTCTGAAATGGAGACCTTGGGAAAATAAAAGAGGCATCGGAAGACCTCAAAAGAGATGGGCCGATGATATTGTCGCTGTGGGGGGAAAGAAATGGCTACAATTAGCCAACAACAGGGAAGAATGGAAAAATAAGGAAGATGCCTATATCCAGCAGTGGAAAGACGAAGGCTGATGAAGAAGAAGGAGAAGATTGATATATTGAGTCGTTCATAATTGAGCTCCAAGTAAAATATTTCAAGATTGTTTCATCGATTTATTGTACTGTGAATTTGTGAATACTCTAAATAAATAAATGCACAAGAATTTTTTTGTAAATAACTTACCATCATAATCGTTCTCCACGGGTGTAAGCGGAGATGATAGAGCGCCACATTCTTTTTTCCTGACACAAAACTTTTCACATTTATATTAAAGCTTGAAGCTTCTGACAGGATTTTGTTTTTCTTGTCCACTCTCCACTATTTGGTTAACCTGACCACGTTGAGTCCACTTCTTTTCTTGGTATCGTCAATACTCGCGCTATACATTTCATGTTCTCTCATTAAAAAAATGCATGAAAAACGATATTACTTATGGATACGTATTATTGAAGATAAAAAATATACCCATTTTCAAACTATAATACATTTGAAACTCAAGCGTATAAATGTCATTAAATTAGATATGTTATTTGCCCTCAAGATTTTAAATATGCAAAATGCAAAAGTATTTTGACTTCACCATATTAATTAGATACTTTACATGCATAAAATGTACCTTGTCACATTTACGAATATAATTTATTATTAAATCAAATATTTTTAAAGGTGCTCACATTATATGTGTAAACATGCACCATAAAGTAAACGTGAGTAGTTTTATGTGAGTACTTAGTGTCGATGGTTAAAATTAAAAGTATCTGGCTTGCTGGAAATGGCCTAGCATAACACGATAGTACATTTTATATATATTAATTCATAATTATATAGATATATATATATAATTTTATAAAACACATTTATACGCATGTATGTTAATAATTACTACTACCACTTATTATATCGTAATTAGCAAATCAATTTGAAATTTTCTGGAACATAGGTCATGAAGTCTTATGTATTCTATATAGGTGATATTTTATTGAAATCTAACACAAATGATAATATAATTATACTATGAATACATGTAAATATGTACCATAAAGTAAATTTTTAGCATGCACCATAAAATATTAAAAAAATTATGTCACTTTTTAATTGAATTTAAAAACAATGGGAAAAATGACTTTCATGTCAATAAAACAACATATTGAAACATATTTATAACAAACAAACTAATAACATTGTTATTTTATGGCAAACTAACAGTACAATTTAAAAAAAGTATTAAATAGAACCACGACCATATTACAAATTACCAATGAGTTGCTGTACAATAGCAAATAGAGATATTAAAAAAATTAAAATTAGGTGGGAGGTGAAAAGTGAAAGCGAAGGATGGATCTAATTATAACAATATGCAAATATATAAACAAAATATATAAACGCAGGAATGAGGTTAGAACAAACAAACGATGAAATCTGGTGCAAAGAAAATAATCGATTTTCATTCATAGATAATCGTGTCAGGATTCAGATAGTGTGCATGATAAAGAGTTTTTTTATTTAAAGAATAATTTTAAGCACTTGAAAATCTCTGAGTAGGTCTTCAAAGTTATATCTAAATGGTTTTTTGTTTGTTACACATATAACCCATTTCTGAGACTTTATTGAAGGGTCTAATATAGTTGGAGCCGCACCAACCCATACACACTTGGCGTAGCTGATAATACTTTAACGGAGTGCACAATATACCATTTTTGGAAGACTGAGATTCATAAAGATGCGTGAAGTTTTGAATGTATGTATCGGCTTTCTAACTTTGAAGCTTAAACATTCGATGTGCAGAGCCCGACGTGGGTTTTCATCGATTGTCAGCCCGAGATGTCTTGTTTCTATCATTTTATCGATTGTGTCACGGTTCCATGTAAGATTTATGCTTGAAAAAAATCTCCCCACCTACACATGTTGTCTAGATGGAGAGATTTTTTTTTATCGAAAAGGCCAAGTATTTTTCTTATAAAGTTAAATTATTTTTATGTCTTGTGTACATGTTTACATGTAATGTTTAAAAGTTTATTTACAATATGTAGTCTTTGTTGTGTTTGTGTTTTATTTCTTACGTGCAATATTTAAAACCTTATTTCTAATATGTAGAATTCTTAAACGTTTAAACTTTAAAAAGAAAACTGCACAGGTAGTTGCTTCAGATCAGACCTTGCCTAGCGAAGCAACTACTTTCATTTGTGTGTATAAATTCATACAAAATAAAAAAATAAATAAATATCAATAAATATATTTAAAAAATATATTGTCTTTTGCATATATAGTTCAGTGAGAATTAATCGAAGCGCGCTCCGCGCATAACACTGAACTGTCTTTTATACGACCTTTAAAAAAAGCCTCCGAGACACGTGTCATTGAGTACGTGCGCCCTGATGATTCCAGGATTTTCCATAATTATTATTAATATGTACATCTCAAATCCTTTGTAAAAAAGGTACACAACCTCCATATTATTTGAGTGTTCATATAATATTTTCAGTGCCTGCTTTGCAATATTTACTTTACATATCGCATCACTGAGTTTTCTGGTTTATAATAATATTGGAGCCTTTCAAGATAAATATAAACTCAATTTGTATACCCTCGCAAAATATAAATGTTCAACTCAGCGTTTTCTTTTCCTCGTGCTCTTCTTCTATACCATTCACTTTATTTTTCAAAAAATCAACCGCATATCATAACTAAACCTCCCATTCGAAGATTTTTATCCAGAGGGATTTTCTAAGGGTGAATACACCCTTCGCTTCGGATTACTTGTTTTGGAAGAATTATCTTGATATTATTTTTCAATATTATTGAAAAAACATTTCGGTTACACAATTTCATTAAATTTGTACAAATAATTTTGTACTTAACTACATTAGTTTTATATCAAAAAGAAAATTTAATCCTCTTTGTCCGCGAGGAAATAAAAACTAAATCTTAACATTAAATCATTATTTTGTATTTGTTAATTAAATTTAAAAAAACGAATGGAAATAAAATATTCCCCTTTGAGCCTTGTCCCTTCTACCTTAGACTTTTGCTAATGAAAACGTTAGCACTGTAATGAAATGGAAGGTAAAAGAAAGGGCTGAGCAGCAGTAAACTAAGGAATGTGGCAAACGACGTTCAAACAATTTCGTTGCGGGATTTAAGGATTTACCAAGAACTTGAGGAGAATGTCCAATCGAATTGAAATCAAATTTAACGTTACGTGACATTGCACATTGTAAATATGAAAAATGTAACCGAAAATGGCCGCTGACAATCGAAAAAGAAACAACATTTTGCTGTATTGAAGAAAAAATAGAAATTACTTACAAAATAAACAAAAAAGTCATTTTTTAATATTTTTTAAAATGTTCCTTTCACAAAGTTACACAAGAAAATTTCGAAATTTTTTTAAAAATTTCTTTATAATTGTGTAAAAATAAAAATTATAAGAAAAATTATAAAAAAAATTATAAAAAAAAGAAAAAATAGAAATTACTTACAAAGTAAACAAAAACGTCATTTTTTAATATTTTTTTAAATGTTCCTTTCAAAAAGTCACAAAAGAAAATTTCGAAAATTTTTTAAAAATTACCTCACAATTTGTATAAGGTAATCATCAAGCGTAAAATAATAGAGATTTGTTTATTTGTTTAAAAAAAAAAACGCAAATAAAAGTCATGTCTAGAAAATAAAAACGTTTTTTCTTATCACTGCTTGCAGGACTACCGAAAATTCAGTAAATATTATTAACCTTCAAAATGTTGAATGTTTTTTAAGAATATTTTTAATTTTTAATGTTCTTTTTGGTTGCTATATTGTGTATTTATTAAAACGTTATTACCTCACAAACAACGAACGAAATTCACCCCCTCCAAAACATAAATAAGGCTCCGAGGAGTTGGTTGCTAAGTTACGGGAAAACTCCAATTTTACAGATAGAATACGGCTTCTTGTTTAGACTTCGTGAATCTTGGCCCTCTGTTGGGGATGTTCCTTTTAGTGAAATTGATTTGTTTTCCGTAGAACCTTTTTGTTTTTAATAAAGTTATTTACAACAATTAATATTTTAATAATTTGTACCGTAAAATTGTGTTTTTTGTTTATTAACATTCATTTAATATTAACATATTAAAATTAAAAAACCTAAAAATAAAAACCTTGGAAGAAAGTGTAAATACACCTTGATGTAGAAATACTCTCACATTTTCAATTTCAGATCTCTCAACTAAATTAGCTTGTAACATGTTATGGCGTTGCGGAATTAAAATAATATATTGTAAACAATTTTCATACGAAATGTCGGGAACAACAATGAAAAAAAAAAAATTCTGTATTAGCTAATACCACTGTGGAAACCTATAGACTGTGCTCATATAGTAGTACGCCGCAAGAAACAGCTGAACACAGCTGCTAGTATGGTACCCTACCACCGACCATAAAATGCCCAGGCTGAGTGTACCACGCCGTTTCCGACGGCCATATGAGCTGTAGTCGTGTCAGCACCAATGCTGCGCGCACTCCGTGGTAGATAATTTTTAAATATCGACTTTGTATTTGTACTACAAGTATTTTATTATCCTTACTGACAAAGTCTGAAAACATCAATATCTCGGACATATGATGAGACATCCAGAGAAGTAGGAGATCTTTCATCTCATATTGCAGGGCAAATTTGCCGGAGGTCGGAGCCCTCGAAGAAGGAGAAAATCTTGTCTGAAAAATAAAAAAAAACAATACAAGTGGTTTGGCCGGTTTATTGAAGTGCTGTTTCAGGTCGCGGTATAAAGTGATGATAGCAACGTCTATTTAACGGTTAGGGTACAAGAAAAAGAAGCCTTAATACCTGGATTGTTCAAAAAAATACTCTGTAATTAATAAATAAAGAAAGTGCTACTTTGTGAAGTACTGAAAGTGAAATTAATAAATAAAGAAAATGCTACTAAAAATATACAGGAACTCTTCAAGAAACAAGGCTCTATGCCAATTAATGCTATCTTGTGGTACAAACTAATTACACGATATCGTGATTGATTCATAAACATAGTACCAGATTTACGGTTAAAGAAGGACTACGAATACCAAAGGTCATAAATAAATATGGACAAAGAAAATTAAAATATGTCATACCAAAAATATTGGTATGACATATTTTAATTATATATAAATATAAAAATAAAATCCCATGTCGTGTCAAAATAAATATAAATAAAAAAGGGCAAAATACAGAATTAATGAATATGTTACTAAATAAAAGAGACTTATTTTGATTTTGGTAATTTTTGTATTGTTTCTTGTATTGTTGTATTGTTGATTTGTATTTTTTATAAGATCTATTGTAATTAATTGATATGAATGTATTTCTGGTAACTACAATTTCATTATATATATATATAGAAATCTATATATATATAGATATAATATATATATATATATATATCTATTGATACACCAACAGATAAATAGAAGAAAAAATGATAAATAAATGAAAAAAAAATACGAATAACTACACAGCCACATCAAATACCGCCCGTAGAGAAACCCCCTTGAAAGGTGAATTCCCTCCATATCGCATATACCTTTTGCTATCTGTCTTCGTTATATTAATTTTGACATTCATAACTAATCCATCCATTGATGTTTTAGGGCATCATTTAAATTGGTGATTTTCTTACATACTGAATAATATATATCATTTTTTTGATTTTTCGGCTCACTCCACTAGTCACCTCGAATGCTGAACAATTGATTTTTAGGGAAAACCCTATCCAAACATTATTAAGTATATATTTTATAGTGCATTTTTTCAATTTTCTCGCCAAGCGAGAGGTAAAATCATCCAAAAACCTTTTTACTATAAAATAATAATAAACGACAACTAATTTCTTCATGTTTTTGTTCCATTTAATCGAAGGTGTATTTAGTTATTTCACACAATTTCGACAGTAAAACATTGGAGTCTGTAAGGTAATGTATTCTGTGGTTTTGGTGGATATTCATAGAATCCACATAGAGATTTATCCATTTCCGGTAATTCGAGCGAGCGGATGTTGTTCAGATGGTTTACCCTATTTCGCAACACACGGGCTCACATACACACACACTCACATACAAAAACACACACAATATAATGTGCACACGGGAAAGTTATTTCAACATTTCCAACCCATCTCCTTAATAAGATTTAGTTCAAGTGATGCAATTTGTATTATTCGATTGTGGATAACGAGATTAGTTTATCGTCATGACGACCAGAGAACTGCAGGGAAACATTATTGGATTAATTACTCCTTTGCTTCAGCTGCGAATTGAAGTAAACAGTTTTTTCTAAAGAATATTAATTAATTGATGAATAAACTTTCTCCTTTGATACGGCAGATACCTTTCCACAAACAGCCACACTTCGATGCGAAAAATAAATCAAGGATTGCGCTTTGAACTTCCATACAGTATTTTATATAAATACTATTAGAAATAACCACATCTTTTTTTAAACTGATATTATTTCAGAAAAATCATTTTCAAATACGCCAGTTTTTATTCCTTGTCAATAAGATGGTGATAAATTTAAGTTTATATAGTAAAAGCAACTTTTTATGCACATTGAGTGTAGAAATTTCTATTATATATGAGTTGGAGATCTGAAATGATAGTAGAGAAATATGAATGCTGGAAATAATGAAAACAATCTTGATTTTGTTCGAAATGTGGTTATTTCTTATAGTAAAACCATTGTTTTTTTAAGAGATTTTATTTTGTTTGAATACTAAAATTACTCACACCACAATTTGGCATTAACCAGTTTAAGGAATAAACATTAAAAAATAAATTAATTTAAATAATAATAGAAAAATAAAATAATAAAAGCTAATGCAATATCCTGACTCATACCACAATGCTCTCAAAGAGAGGATAAGAGTTCAAACACAAAATGAAATGCCATAAACGTTTCAAATAAATTGGAGTCGACATTTTGATAACATGTGCAGAGGAATAAGAGCGGAAACTTTTGCATGGGTGGAGATGAAAATATTTATATTATTTCCTCACTAAATACCACTTTCTCATATTTATTACTTTATTTTTTGATGAATAATACACGCCCTGAATTGAGCTATCAAATAATATGAAACACAAAGTTTTCAACTTGCATATTTATGTAAGTAATATGAATAAAATTACAAAAAAAAGACTTTCAACAAGATAAATACAAAAAAAAAGGATCAATTTTGAAGGAAAACTATAAAATACAAGATAAATAGATTTTTTAATGTGTAACATCTTTCTTCTCGTTTTCCCGCAATCTGTGACAATGATTTCGTGAAAAAGGACGGAAATGCGTAGCAGGAAAAAAGCCGCGCGCATTTAACTAATTTCATTTAACTAATGAGCGCGCACGGAGCACGCGCGATAGACAAAAAATCATAGTTTATAAACAAATTAATGTAGGTACAGTAGGCGCCATCACAGCGAAGACGCACGCTACCAGCCAATGCTTCTGATTTTGTATATACGTTTCGAGGCTGGTGTCAAACATCTGGATGTTGTAACTTTGATATATTTTGGCTTATTTCTTAATATTTTTTACATAAATGTAAACAATAACTACCCTTAATGATTTACATTATCAAATTTTATGTAATTTATGTGATTATTTTTAAATATTTATTTAAAGTTTTCATACAATATGTATGGCGGCATACTACCGCCATCTATGAAAATAAATAAAAACATATAGGTAATTGACCAAACACATTTCTAAACAAAACGTGTCAGTAGGTATGCGGTACCTACCTAGTGCGGCAATATTCAATAATAAATATATGCACATACATTTTCTTTGCTTGTATTTACTAATTAATAAATATAGAGACATTAGCTTTTTAAAATTGCAGGCAAAGTATTTAAACAGATGTGTGTTTTAATTGTGAGATGTCAAATTTTCCACATCATATGCGACATCCTAAATATTACATCCAATTACTATTAGAAATAACCACATTTCGAACAAAATCAAGATTGTTTTCATTATTTCCTGCATTCATATTTCTCTACTATCATTTCAAATCTCCAACTCGTATATAATAGCAATGTTTACACTCAATGGGCACAAAAAAGTTGCTTTTACTATATAAACTTATTTTATCTTATTGACAAGGAATAAAAGCTGGCGTATTTGAAAATGATTTTTCTGAAATGATATCAGTTTTAAAATTGACAATCATTTTAAAAGATAGGTTCGCACATTGTAAAAGTATTCGATCCAAAGAATATCAATTTTAAAATCTCCGCTTCGTTTTTAAAACAATGTAAAAGTGCATTTATATTTATTTCGTAAATTAAAGAGTAGGAATTTGCCTCATGATATACCTAATATTCTCTGTGGTCACCTACTTAATACTTTCCTCAACGGTTGTGTACATATTTTCTAATTACCAACTAAAATTCTTTCAAGTGCTCTAATTCTTTTTTAAAGAAAATATTTCAACGACAAATTACCGGTAACCTACGAAAAAAGATTAATTCATTTTCAGTAGATTAGCAAAAAGGAATGTTGGAAGAGGGATCAGTAATCCTGGATTAAAGAAAATTGCTTTCAAAATTTTCTTTCAGCCCTTGTCTTTGGGTATTGAATCCCGATATTTATTAAATTTTCCCAAATAATCCCTTTTGAAATTATTCCATGATCGATAACTCATGGTAAAATAAGTGAGGTAGTATATGCGGGAATAGGAAGGGTAAGAAAAGATAAAGAAAATTCTTATAGCCGACATGATAGCCTACGTTCGTTGAACGGATAGGACACTTAAAGAAGAAGAAGAAAGGTTTATCACAAAATATCTGTGATCTTCAAATGATTAAATAGAGGTTGTAACAGAGCTAGTCTACAGTACTTTACGGGTACATTCCTGTTTTAATTACGAGTCGAATATGTTTAAGCAACCATGACCTAATATCAATAGTTGTGGAGATATGATAAGCGACATCAAAGTTTTCATTTTTTTCAATATTTCTGACTTATTTTGTTATATAGAGTTGGAATTTCATTATAGTAAATTATATCAAATATGAAAAATTCATTCCCTTTAATACAAGCCAAATAAAACCTTCCAATTCCAATTGGAAAAAATCTAAATTATAATGTCTGCGGGGTTTTCATCATTTTATTTTACTTGTATTGAAACGAATGAATTTTTTGTAATAGATAAAAGTTACTCTAACGTTAGTAAGACTTTTTACAAAAAATACGCCAGAAATATTTTTAAAAATGCAAATTTTGATGTCTTATATCTCCATAACTATTGTTGCTTGATGGTTGCTTGAACATTTTCAACTCATAATTAAAGCAGCAATCTACCTGTAAAGTATTGTGGAGTAGCTCGTTACACCCTGTATAACTAAGTCTGAAGAAAAGATTTGTCATGAGAACGTAATATGTAATCGTATGACGAACATATGTGTGATACGTGCGATGTGTGTGTGAGACGTTGTTGGTCTAGTAGTAAAACATGAAGTATTCAAGTGGCCAGGGACAATGTGTTTACAAAGTTACTATAGATAAACAAATGAAATGGAAGGAACACACAATCACAACTATGAATAAAATTCTAAAATTGATTTATATATTTATATATTTTGACAGCAGACACACTTAAAATAACATATTAAGCCTTTATATATCCATCTTAAATATGAAATATAAAAGTTATCTTCAGACTTTTATAAACACACTTGATTATAAAAATTATATTAAAAAATCTAAAATATATCCCACCGATGTACTATTCAAAGAATTCTGTGTCTCTAATTTATATAGATTTTGTAAAAACACAGCATTACTACAAATACACAAAGAATATTTTAATCACTAAAACACAAATACACTCCAGAGTCATAATATTTATAGTCATAGTCAAAGAACACCAGCAATATGAAGTATAAACATACCTTGTGATGATTCAGTTAGATAGTGGGGTCCTCCTCTATCATTAAAGTTTTCTAGATGTTCAAAAGATTAATTCAGTATTAGGATATACTATAAAACGTAGCAGGATAATTTCCGCGAGTTGAAATTTAAATTTTATCTACTATTATATGTTCAATTGATTTGCCAACTCCTGGCCGCGGCTAACAATGTGATGAATCCTATGGGGTGACCCGTCAAAAATACGTCATGGAAAATAATATTAAATAATATAAATTTCATTGCAATGAATAAAGTCATTTGCCGTATGATGTTAGCGAAAATAGTTGTATGGCGCGGACGGCAACGGCTGAGGTCGACAGATACGCTGTAACTATAAAAGGATCGCGGAATAAAATATTATACCTTCTTGAAATATTATAAATAATGTATTCTATACAATATTAATACTCTGCCTGTGCTAACTATACATTTAACTAAAATATATATTATTAACTGGAAATAATTATTCTGTGAAAATTGCGCTTTTGAATGCAATATTAACTAAAAATATTAACTAAAAATATTTCTAACATCTTGGGTTCGCAGACGAAATCGATAATACCTAATGCCCTTTGCATTTACTAAGTATATTACCTAAATAGCCACAGCTATACCATCCTGTCCGTCAGGGACGAAACATAAAACACAGTTATATTCCTAAAAGTGCTACCTCTTACGCGACAAAAATACCTATTGCAGTCGGGCTATGAATATGAACTATTTCCGCCTCATAATGGCGCCTGGAACCAATACTAAAAACCTCACTAGAAATAATAAATGCGACTAAATCTCGATAAATACAATATATACTATTCGTAATACGTCGTTGAATTGGCACATGAATCGTCTAATGGATGAAGGACCCCGTTGTGTATCGTAATAACTTCAAATTCTTTTATAGGAGCAGTGTGGAAACAATTGCATAATATTACGTAATAAAATCATCTAACGAACCTAATAATCTATACATTTATGTTACAATAAAATACGTTCACCAGAAGAATTCGTGTATTAGAAATAAAACATTTCCGTTTGGGGACACACCAGTAGAATTGTTCGAACGTTGCAAAGGGAAAAATTCACACATATTAAATAACACTGAAATTAATAATTATAAACACTTTGTATTAGCAAATTCTTACCTTGAATGGTTTCGTTCTAGACGTGCATGAACCTGTTCATATTAATTCCATGGGAAAATAATACATATATTTTCTATCTACGAAATACGACATTTTTGAAGCGAAACTTCTTTATAAATAAGTAGATAAGGTCTCGGGGATGGTTTGTTCGAAAGGATTCTACAACAGCCCGTGAGTTTATATGAAATAATAGTTTCTTTGAATGCTAAATTTTGGTTTTTTAAACCCTCAGCATCTCTGCTGAGAGGGGTTGAGGCCCCGCGCCCGCCTAAACCCGGTGGCCGACTTCCTAAGTGACTAAACGACCCCCCTTGTTCCTCCGGAACTTACTGCATCCCGAGACTCTATCTCTTCTTTACGAGATGTGATCCTGTGACGCCCTTCTTTTAGGCTTATAATTGAGAAGGCCGTACTCTTTTGGTACGAGTTTCTGATGATGTGTGTTGTCTTGAGGCGCCTTTCTTTTAGGCCGGTGTTTGAAGAATCATGTACTCTTTTGGTACGAATTGATGACGACATTAGCCTCCTTTGCGGGCATAGTCAGCGATGTTACAAATTATTGTGCAATCTCATTATGCCTTTTCAGAATGGCGTCCCACGATTCTGCATCTTGCAACATTTACTTTGGTCAAATGTTAGAGTGTTAGTAACATATTTATAATATCCCAGCTACTCTATATGAGTGAATGATTTTTATACTGATTCTAGCTCTGTCTTTTTACAGAGGATGAAATAGAAGTTAACGTTTTCTATTGAGATTTCATAGCATTCAGGCATGAAAATCCTTCCAAAGTCAGAGAATTCACGACGTTGGTTCACGCTGTTTTTGAGCAGGATGAGGCGCGAAGGTCGAGTCTAGTGGCCACTCCGATCAACAAGGGAGGTCCCGCTTTTAAGAGTACCTCACAGGGGCTTGCGCGGATTCCAGGCTTATGACACGAGCGTCATCCACAACCTCACCTAGCTCAACGTTCATAAACCAGAAAACTCAAATTTCAGTTAGATCTCCCCATTCTGTCCTTTACTCGTCGTTCTGAAGCTACTTGTTAAGCGGATATACCGAGAGGTACTCAAACCATAAGGAGTTAGCTGAAGACCGGATTGCGCAATACTTATGCAACACAATTATTATTAGGCTACTAAGCGTTTCTTATAGAATTACATGTATTTAATTATTAGTAAAAATAGTATGAAAATCCCCATACTTTAAAATATATTCGTTCGGAAGAATTTCTCGTACGATTTGGATTGATATCTGGTTATGCAATACATAACGCGTCGACAATTATTATGAATCTATTAAGCACTGCTTATAGAGCTCCGTAAAATCAATTGTTAATACAAATGGTATGAAAATCCCCATGCATCAAAATATATTCGTTTGGGAGATATTCCCGTACGAATTGAGCCAAGATCACACAAGAAATCGTGATATTAATTATACATTATTGCTCCGATTTTAAATCTTCCCAAAATAAATACATTTCAATAGTGAAAATAATTAATCGATAGATAATATAAATGTGTTCCTTAGCTGTTACACAGTGGCGGTATGATCCTCTCTGGTACTGATGAATGGTAGATTCCTCCATACGTCCGGGCAGCAACTCCGTCCGCAAATGATGTTCTGGAACTCAGGGCTCCGTCGGTAGTCTGTCGGGCAGCGCTCCCGCTAGCAAGTCTGGTCTCGAACTGAAGGGCTGAGTACATCGTGTTCGCTCCTTTTATAGTAACGATTTCACCATACCTCTGAAATCCACGCTAGTGCAGTGACTCATCCTATGCGCGATGACCTCACCGCCGGCGCTCGCCATTGGCCGGATTCAGCCATCAGGACGGTCGCCTCCGGCTCAACCCGTCGAAGGCAAAGCGCGCCTGTGATTGGTCCGTTTCGTTAAAATAACAGTAAAGCACCCGCTACACACGAGACTTGCTGTTCCGATTCATAAATAATAAAGGCTTGTTCGCACCTACTCACAAGGTCGAGTCTATTAGGATTGGCAAACGATATTAATTTAACACAGAATTATATCTATGGTATAATAAAGATCTAAGAAATATTACTTGTATAGCTGAATATTCAATATTTTGTTAGCCTCTTATAATACATAGAATCTTAAGAAGAAATATATCAGGCTTTTACTTTTAAACGATTCAAACCAGAAGAAATATATTCTTGATGTCCATACTTGGCTTTTTTGAATATTATTATTTTAAGATTTTCTAAGTTTATTAAATCTATCTCTATGTCGACCATCACAAGTAGAATAAGCTAACTTAGCGGGAACATCCGTAGTGAAATTTTTCATTACAATTTTTATTTTATTTTTTTATTTAATTTATGGTACAAATACAGTTTTTATATATAACATATCAGATTAAACATTTTTTTAAAATACTTAGTAGTCATGTAGACCTCATCAGTGAAGAGAAGCTCTTGAGTCTGATGAGGGAGCCACAGTTCTTATTCCTTGTTATAATAAATAGGTACACAGTGTATACAAGTTATTTATTAATACAGTAAAAAGGTAAATTGATAATGAAAGTATTGGAGTTATTTTGAAAGAAGCTATAGGTTTAAATGATTTATGAATTTAAGTTTGATTTTAATAAAAAAAATTTTTTTTGATTTGCCCTGAGAGGGTACTGATGCATCGTATCTCGATAGGTAAGTTATTATAGTAATTAATGGCTTTATAAATATAGTGATGCTGCATTTGGGTTATTTTACATTTAGGCATTATGAATTGGTTTCCATTTCTCATAATTTTGAAATAAGAAATAAAGTTTGAAAATTTTAAAAATTTCTATTTTACCTCTACAATACATCGTCTGGGCTGGTAGAATAAGGATCGACAGCGATACTAAAAATAAAATGGTTGCATTTAAATAAACGAATAGTTCGCGTAATAGCCTCTTGTCTCGAGTAAGAGATTTCTGTAAAAATTAAGTTTGTAGTACAAACAAAATAAGATAGTGGATAATGATTATATTTTAGAACATTGAGAACGGTAAGGGACAATTAGACAGTAAAAAAAAATTATATCTATAATTTTAATCTACACAGAAAATATATAACATCTAAAGTATTCAATCATTATAATCAATACATGGTATAAGGACAAAATATAATTAAAATATTCGGATATGATATAATATTAGCTAAGATAGCACAAAACCATGATACAGTGGCCGGCTTTAAATAGTAAGTAAAGTATGTATCGCGTGATGATATCGCATCTTTGATTGATTTTTTCATCTGCATTTCATTGTCCTTACGTATTTGGTACTAACTTGATACTATTTTTAAAATATGTATATATCAACACTGGATTTTAACCCCGGGGGACATCATTACTAAAGATATATTACAGATGTCGCATAGAGACGAAGCTATTGGAATTGGTGAACTTATATTGAGTAAAGTGATCACTCACTTACAAATAGGTCGTAAGCCCTAAGAACACCCAAAAAGACTTTTATACATACTTTCTCAAATAAATAATAGCTTCGTCTCTATGAGACATCTATAATGTATCTTGATGTAAAATTCATGTTTGTTTCTCTAATGATAATACACTCGCCTAGTTATCAAGGTCGGGGATTTGATTCTCGTCCCGCACTACAACCAAGTTAATCCTATTTTCATAGCAAAGCACTTAGATTACTTTGAAAAAAAATAAGAGTCGTTTATACGAGTAGTAGGAAATTAAAAAAATCTTCTTAGTGGCTTTTAATAAATTGTGTCGTAAAAAAAATTCCTGTTATTATTTTCGTAATTTTGAAAAAGCGTACAAAATATGGCAAAGAATTTTTATTTTACTTTTCGTATTAATCTCATAAGACTTTATGAAGATCGACGAGAAAATATCTCAATTGCTTTATTTTTCAGGCTTATATAAATATCATATTTATCACTGTCGAGATGTTTACGGCAAATAGCGCAAAGAAAATACTTTAATTAATGCCAGGGTAAATACAGCTGAATTAAGTTTGAAAATTCTGTGAAAAAGATTTCATTTTTCATTACTAAGTAGTTTAAAACAATAATTTCATATGCTTTCGCATACCACATATTGTGGATTCAGTGCCATCGATATTAAATTGTATTTTCGTATTATTAAAAAGATTTTCTTTATTAAAATGAAATGATGAGAATTTAAAAAAATAAATAAATAGAGATGTGAACACTTGTCACATCAATATTCTTACTATTTTCAAATTAAGCTTAACTCTTGTGCTAGGAAAAAAGGACTAACTTGCTGTTCTGGAGTGAGATTCGAACCAACAAGCTACTCAATATAAAGCGAATAAGTATATCAGAATTATTTATTTAATAAAAACGATACAAATATACAAAAAAGTTCAAGCGAAGGTTTTCATAGAATCCAGATGTTTATTAATATACATAAAACTCTATTTTTGAAAATGATGTGTATTATAAATTATAAAATTTTTATTCAACAGATTGAATTGATTTCTTAAATTATTTATGCTAAACAAGGCACTAAATCAAATTATGTATTGATACAATTTCTGCGACTGTTTTTAATACTGGCGTTTTGAATTTCAGCGAGAACGATATATGGGAATTTTTATTAACAGTTCTACACTCGCGTTTTTCCAGTATTATTAGTTTTTCATCGTCACATGTGACGTCAAAATTTTGCCAGCGAATAAAGTGAATTATTAGATCCGCTTTAAATAAAAAAAAAATCAGGTTAGAATTGAGTAACAGAATTTTTGTCAAAAACGTCACGTGCTTTAAATTACGCGCGTTTACAATTTATAATGATATTTAGAAAAAAAAATTATGTGAAAAATCTATTTTATTTATATAAACTAAATTTTCAGTTCATTGAAAACTTTTAGCCAAAATTCGACTATATCGGATACTACAGAAATAAACTTAAAAAAATTCCAAACACAAACAGGAGTCTAAAGGGAATATTCGATTCGTAATTCTATCCTCGACGTTTAAGAAATTGATACCCAAGACTCAAACTTTCGACGCGGTGTCGTATTTTTCAGTTATTACACTTATTTAGAAGAAACGAATACCTACTATACCAACCTAAATCGATATTTTTATTTTATTATTTTAATAACTTCACTTAACTCCTTCTTTACACGATTTTAAAATAACACGATCTACAAAAAAGACCGAATATATTTTTTGCATTAATTATTTGTACAAGCATGATTTCCAAATTTTATAATTAAAAAAGTCAAGATTTAAAAAAAATTTCAATATATATGATGATAAGCAAGTTACCATTTTTTTCTTAATCAAAATATGAATGTATGAATAAATTTTGTATATTTTTTAATTGGTTTTCCACTATTACTTTTTTTCACCATTTCTTAGAACACCGTATAGTTCTACAATTCATCTTACATGAGTTTTTTATAGTTGGAAACACACCTTCACTTTATTTGTGTATTTTCATAAATTGTATAGAGATGAACTAAACCCTTTCATTAGGCGGGGGAATTGGGTCATTGGAATTCCCATTTGTGTATATTTAAGACATTTTTAAACTGAAGTTAATTTATTTTTGCATAATTAAATCCCTTAGCAAACAAAGCGTATTTTTCACGATAGAGTTGGTTCCGAAATATTTTTTAAATTTCGTTCCACACCGAATTTTTTGAAGCAAAAACATGTTTATGTAATAAAGCGTGACTTATTTACTAAAATATTAAAATTTTAATTTCATAATTTTTTCAAAATTAACACTTGTAAGTAATTTTTTTAAGGTCAAACGTATTGGAAACATCTATGGAACCGGAACGCGTACCAAGAAATTTAAGTCCGTATATTATATTTGTCTATTCATTTGGTAGTCTGTGTTTATAATATATCATTTTACATGTTTATACGTGAAAACATACGTAACGTGTAAAAAAGTCTATGATTTGTAAAATTTGTCTATATTCTTCCTCTTAAACAATACTTTATAATATTCTACAAAATATTCAATAGATTTTCAAGACTTCCGGTTGGCTAAAATTTAATAGAAGCTCTATCTGACTGTAAGAGTGTATACATATATATTCTATCCTACGAACTAGCTACACTAGTCGATACAGAAGGTACCTTTAGCAGATTCTGTGGCAGTAAATCCAGTCTTTGTTAACCTTAATAATAGTACATTCAATAATAAGCCCAGCACTTCTTGCGGGCGAACTTCTAACTCCTTGAAGGTTCAAACCCTTGACGAGATGGAGGAATGTTATTGAAGGGTTTCCAGCAACACAATGTGTAAGGCAACAACACTTGATTAAATTAATTTTCTCTTTGAATTGTACCAGTCGTGAAACGTGCTTGGCAAGTGGGTAGAATATTGTTTATTCGCTTATTTTACACATTTTAGAAAAGGTGTTTCAACAATTAGCATAAGATTAGTTTTTTTTAATAAATTTACAAATTACTATACAAATAAAAATAAAAGCAGTCGTTTCTTCTACATTTTAAATTTTTTGAGATGCGTTTCGCCTTATAATATTTTAGCAAATGTGATGCAGGATGAATAGAAAGGAGTACTCACACTTAACTCGTCACTTTATTGAAGACACTAAATTTACATGTTGGAGAATTCGTTATACAACAATATACACATTGCCGGCACCTCGGGCTTCTCATTGGTGGATTCCCTCGAGCGCGATTGGTCCGTTTGGCACGCTCGAGGGACTAGAGTCCGGGCAGGTCTGGCTCACCACAATATCAATCCCCCGAGATTGATAATGTCCTCATAAGGCGAAGCGCGGCTCAAAAAATTAAATATATATGGAACTAAAAACAAGATTTTTTATTTACATATATGGGATAATAGAGTTGCTTTGCATTCGAAACAAAAAGTTAACAAATTAATAATTTTTATAATTTAAAAACTTTGTTGCATAATATACCACTTGAAGTGATTTTATGTCTACCGGTTTCGATACCACTGTATTTTCGTCAGGACGGATGCATACTAATTATCCATAAAGTAAACAAGTTGATTTTGGACAAAGGCATGGCTACATTTGTTGTTACAGTTAGAGGGGGGGGGGGGGGGTATGAGAGTTTGACAAATAGGTACTAAAATTGGTAAAACACTTAGATTGGACAATTTAGAAATATTATTTTGAATACCGTTTAGAATTATACAATCAAGAAATTCCTGACCTCTAAAGCCAATATAATTAAAAATCAGTTAAATTTTACGAATAAGTCACTATTTGATATATACTCCATTTTAGTGTCTGCTTGACAATCTCCCATATCCTCACCAATTATCAAGATTTTTTCTCAAATACCTCAGTTTGGAATTCTCTACCGATATGAGAAAGGAACTTCTTGAATCGATTCAAAGAGTCGGAGATGTTAATGGTATGTTGTATTTCCTAAATATAATGATCTCGTTAAAAGCATCTACAATCTACGAGTATGGAGGGAAAGATGTGTGAATGTGGTTTGTTAGAACAAAAGAGTACCGAATTATAATCTTTCTGTACACCACTGCGATGTTATTACATCATGTTAGTTAATTTTATTGTTCAGTGATTTAAAACTCCGAGTTATGTATCAATACTAAACAGACTATGCGGGGTTTAAATTTATAAATTCCTAATAATTTGAATAGATTGTTTCACATTTCAATTTACAGCACCAACCTGGCGTGGAAGAGAAGCCAAGAATGCCGCTATGCCTTAAAATATCATCCGTATGTCGATCTATTTATTCTGAAGGGGATTTATCCTCCAACTTTTATAAGAATTCTTTTATCTATTCTTAATTTTTATATGCGTTCTCTCACAGTAAATATACAGAGAGAGTATATATGAAAATTTATTGAACTCATTAAATTTAAGTTTTAAATGTATGTATTATTTATTGAGTAAATTGAATTGAAAATTAACCGATACAGCCCTTCCAACATCTGGAAAATCTTTGCAAATTTTGAGGAATTTTCTTTCGTAATATAAATCCAACCTGATTTTAGAAGAATTTTGACTCGAAACAGTCTCTGAGATACGAATACAAAATTCTTTGGAGACAGTTCTTGACAGTCCCGCTATACATACCGTCTTGTGCCTCACTTCACGTTTGCTGTACGCCAAATGTTCAATATCAGTATATTTATGTTTCGTTTGTCAGTTGAGTGAATTTGAATTTCCCCATCAAATAAATGAAAAAATCTACGTAATTAACAGTTTTAGGCATAGTCGTATACCTTCTAGAACGATTTGTATTCGGACATGAGTTTATGTCTCTTTCGATACACCTCAAGCTAATAAAAATTATTTGCCTCAGCGGATTTATTTACGAGTATATCCATGGATAGAATTTTGCTGTCAAAGTGGTACGATGCAAAGGACAAAAGTTTTTATCTCTTTCTATAAATCTCAAGCAAATAAAAATTGTTTGCCTCAAAAAGCTTGTGTGTGATTATGTCGACGGATAGAATTTTGCTCTCAATGTTGCATAATGCAAAGAACAAGAATTTTTGTCTCTTTCTACACATTACAAGCTAATTAAAATTGTTTGCTCAACGGATTTGTTTACGAGTATACCACAGATAGAATTATGCTCTCAAAGTGGGATGATGTATGGACAAAGTATATTGTAATACAGCGAGGAGCATGCAGAGAAATTATATTTTGACAGATTGATCTGTATACCAGTATTGTATTTGGAGATATTTTATACATATTTTTTATTTATTGTTACATCGTTTCCTAATTACATAATTATTTTATTTTATCAATAAATTTTTGTAGCATTTCTCTTGCTAAGATACGCATAAATATGTACTTGTATTATTTTAATTATGAACATTCTCCAATTTAAAGTATAGTTACAGCATACAACCTATAAATAAGTGATTTCCGGATAAATTAAAGAAACACGCAAAAAGCCTGTTTATGGACATAGCCATATAAAAAATAAAATCAAACATAACAACGTTCTCACATCACATAACCCCACTTATTACTCAAAATTCATACATATATACCATACACATACATGCATAAACACAATTTCACACATCCCTGTACTCAAGTTTATTCTTACACCCACAAAATTTCTTATTATTTTCAGTATCCACTCTACCCGATATTAAAAGCCAATTTAATAAGTTCCTTTTGAAAGCTCTAATATTATCAGCTTATAGTTTTCTGGGATATTCTGCCGTGTATAGACGACCTCGACCAGAGAGGTTGATTATAGTCAACCTCTCTGGTCGATGTTTCGGATCCCATTGCAGGGTCCATCATTAGGGTTGATGTGTTCTCAACGACTGAACGGCCGTGAAAAAGTGAGAGCTTGCTCTAATGTTACTTATGTGTTCGGGGAGCTTTCAAAAGGAGCTTTTAAATCTATACCTATAAAACTCAATGTCTGCTTATGTGTTCTGTATACAAATCTACACCGTTTGTCCGAATCGATTCAAATTTTGCATACTTATGCTTTGGGACCTGGCAGGTAACAAAGGCGACATTTTCCCAAATCTGTACCGTTCGACCGATTGGACTCAAAATTTGGAAACTTATTTGTTAGGACTCGGCGAGTAACATTGGCGGCATTTACTCCCTCCCCTTTTACCCTTTCCCTCCCCCTTATTTTCGATGCAAATCTATACCGTTCAAATCGAACCTTTGTTTTCTCCGACAAATTTATTTTCAACTTAATCCTTAACCCGTGCAACGCCGGGTACGAAAAGCTGGTACTCTATAATTATGACACAACTGTTAGTTATTAGCACTCAACTAGCTTTCAAGCACGTTTCTGAGTGAGAGTTTGATCTAAACCATCCCTAGCCGCCAAACTCTTTGAATTTAAATGGCAAAATTTCTGTTAACTTATAACAATACATTTCCCACAGAGATCCACCAATCTTATACTGAATAACAACATAGTTTTATTGTTAAATAAACTAAGTTAAATTACTAATTGAATCTTGAGCGTTGTACGTGACTCTTACTTGAACCAACTCGAGATCTCACCCTTTAATTAAATTTTACAATTTCCAATTACAATTGCAAATGCAAATTTTATAATTTACTTTGCAATGCATTTATTTTTTCAAGAGCCTTTTAGTTCATTTAAATTAGAATTCATCTAACAAAAATGATATAAAACTATTTAATAAATTAAACACATCGCGATGACGGCGTCTTTATGAAAAAAGTTAGAGAACAAGCATATAAAGCTGCCATTGTAGCTGAATGCTTGATAACTACCGTGTGGAGAAACCAAAACTTATTGATCGTGAGTAAAAATGAAAATCTATAATTTGGTACCTATATAATTTTAAAACGAAATAAAATACACTAAAATCGATTGCCATTAGTATTTAATAATATAGAGTATTTTGAATTGGTAACACTTCCAGCGACAGCCAATTTGACAGTTGACAGCTGATTTGTGGTCAGTTTGGTTTGCCATTTCACCATGAATATAGGTATTTACGTCAAAAAACTTGCAAATTGTATAAATACATATTGTCACGAGTCGGGGACAGAGAGCAATGAATGAAAACAACCATTCTTTAAATTACACTATTTCGGAATATATTAATGAACACTTTATTATCGCTGGGTAACACGTTTTTATAGCTCGTAAAATATTCAATTCTCTTATATAGAAGTCCCTTTGTTTTTTTTTGCAAATAAGGTACTTCGCTCGATTATTCGCTTTATTTATCGCTTCGTTTACCTCACAACTGGCCACGTTGGGCGTCGTCTCGCGGATCGCGGCTGATTTTGCACTGAACGAACTGTCAAACACAACAACTGCGTGGCAACTTGATCCGCGTTATTAATATCAGTTGCTGGTATTTTTTAATTTTCTAAATTATTCTAGTGTTTAGGAGAAGGTTCTCGTCGCTTATCGGTTATTCAAGGCATTTCCCGACGTTTTCCTAAGGTTGTAGATAATTGTAGACCGTTCTAGATCCCTTGATAGTATTGTTCTAAGAAACATATTACGAGGGGTTCGGACAGCACGTAAATCTTTTTTGCATTTATTTATAATATTTAAACACTAATGGCATAAAATTACCAATTGCTTTCAATAGCCGTTATCATGACTTTAGTGTGTTTTGTTTCATTTTAAAGTTCTGTACCACTATAAAAACACTCACTACTACTTATACAGATAATATATGTTGCCCAAAAAGTCCGCACGCTTAAGGGGTAATGCGATGTATATATTGGTCGAAAAGATAATGGAGGAAAAAAGGTCCGAGTAACTCTATTAATTATAAACATTTTTAATCAAAAATGTAAAAATTAAATGTCAATGTTCAATCCCATTTTAATAAACAATATCTTTCTCCAAATCGAGCTTACTTAACTGATGCAAAATGACCCTGACCCAAAAAATGTAATGAATGAAAAAATTATAGAATACAGAATGGATCTAAATTAAAACAGTTTTAATTTTGTTAAATAAATTACAATAATTAAAGCTCTTCAACCCCGCTCGAAGCTCGGGCGGAGAAGTGTTTGCTGCTCTGACAAATAATTCTGCATTTATAAATAAAGACGTCATCACGCCCCTTCGAATCTCTTTGATTAAGTTTCAACGGGAGTTTTTGAGTTAGAAGAACTGTTTGGAAGCGCAAGCTCACTCTCCAAATACCTATTTGAAAAGTCACCCAATTGGTGTTCAACTTCGTAACAAACACTTTTCGTTTTACCTAATTTAACTACAAAATAATATTAATATAAAGAAAGCGCATAGTTTTAAACCACTATTTATCGATTATTATTATTATTATCAACATGATTTGGGGCCAATGCTCCATTCATCCAAGATACAACGTTTACTTAAAATACGTAAAATAAATATACGCCTGACAGCCTGACGCCCTGACGCTCAGTTTTCTCAATACTGAAAGCAAAGTTGTCTGTAGATAAAACGTAATATTGTGTGCTCAGTATTTGCATTAAAAGGCGTTTGATATTAAATGAATATTGTATCAACTGGCATTTACGTCACGATCATCTTCCCTTCCTTCTTACTTCGACCATACCTAGAGAGTTGAAATCTAACGCTCAACCAAAAAAGTGTTGTTTTGTCGTCTTATACCTGATCGATTCTCGAATTCAACCTTTCAGAATTTCAACCTTCAGTGTTACAATCGCAACATTGTGTTCTATAGTCATCGGGTCAAAGAAAAGTGTTGCAAGTGTCGAATTCGTTGACCATCGGAGTTTGTTTCAGATCCGGAGAGAAGGAACATTCTCGATAGTGGTGAGTCACCATGTCATTTTGTTCTCTTCCTTTCCTAAAATTTACAGTCCACAATCATTTCGTTCCTCTATTACCTTCCATCCCCTTTACGATTACCCGTTTATTCTTCCACAACCCCTTTCTTGATCACGGTGAATTGAGTTGCAACCACAATGTATAGTCAGTCCAATGGATCATTTATTCTCAAGTAGGGCAGTAGTTTGGCAACTGTCATAATAAGCATAAGATGCATAATAATAATTATATTAAACAGATTTATAACCTGTTTTCCAGCTCGACATACAAGCTCTAATCTATGTTGTGGTTGAGCACAGCACCAACTCTCTAGTTCAAGCTGCGTTCTCATTGTGGTTTGGATCTCCAACCAAACAGTGGCATCGGTTACATATTAGTCACAGATGCAATGAAACGTTTTTTGAGTTAAAAATGATATAACTTTTTACGTAGTTAGTTCGACTACGTACTTACTATATTTTGTATGCAAGAATATTACATTTAATGCTTACAATGGTACAAAAACCTTCAAGCCCCATTATTTCAGAATGCATATTCTGGAATGGAGATGCAGTCAGTCTTGTACTCGAGGTAAAATATTATAATGCTGTTACTTAATCTGTAATAAAAGTGCAATTGTTGTGTTTTTATATTACTTATTACTTTAAAACTTTTAATAGGTGTATTTGTATTTAGAAAAAATAGAGATGCAGACGCGAAATATGTTTTTAATTTAATATCCTTACGATTTTAAAACTAAGCTGAACGATTATACTATGAAAATAGGACAAACTTGCTGGAATGGTGCTCGAATCATCAAAATAAATACATATAACCTATACAAAATAAATACATAAAAACTCAAGGAAATTTCTCTGGAATCTATAAAACTTACCTACATCTTATTGGAAATAACGTTTTAAAAATATTTGCCACCTCCATTTTCTTTTTATATCGAGGTTTAAATAAATATTTAACTTTTTAATATGGATTCCGCTGTGTTTGCTATCAAATACTACTAAGCATTGCTACTTTTGAGATTTACATAATTGGATACTGTTGTCTTTGCTGTGATTTTTCAGTCTGAAATCTAAATGAAATCAAATCTCGTTTGAGTATAAAGCGGCCATTTTGTCACGTGAAACATCCTTGAAGGTTGATTGGTCGAAGTGAAGCAACTTTTCCTATTAATAATGATTTGGAAATATGATTTTTGAAGGAATAAAGCTTTGTTTTCTGTAAAATCTCGATTTCTGTACATTCTAAATTAGTAATCCTCAGTGACCGCATACAAAATATTTTTAATTTTTTTTTTATATATTGTTGACCTCGCTTTTATACCCTCATATTATATACATATACCTATCCATGAAAACATATTTAAGTTAAAATTAATTGCATATTAATTCTCCCCACCTTCATAACGGCACCTCGTAATGAACCCTTATTAGAATAGTCTGATCTTGGATCCTGAGGATTTGGAGGCATTAATTGCTTCCTCAGCTCATCTAAGCACCTCTCATTGTCTGCAGGAAGGGAGAACTGACAATTTAATCAGGGTTATGCAAACATTCTACACTATTCGATATGAGATGAAAATTTATGTATATTTCGGGTCCTGTAAGGAAGGTAAGAAGGTAACTACTTTTAAATTGCGTTTTAATTTATCCTTAATAATTAGGTACACATTAAAATGCACACTTTATATTAAAATAAATAAATTGTAATTATTAATATTTTTTACTGACTAAAAGAGAGTGGTGTGAAGATGGTTGGAACGGGATAATTGATAGAAGAGAAGAAGAGTTACTATAAGAGAGTAATATATTTCACTCAATTTAATGATCATCATGAATAATCTCTATAGTGAAGACGCCAAATCCATCAATAATATAATTCAAGAGATTCATATCTTATTAAAGAGCTCATTATGCTATAATATAAAATATAAAGGTAGGTATGCCCTAATTTATTATTTCAATATCATGTAAGCAGATATTATTCACATTTATAATGGTCATTGTTATCTAGATATATATAAGTTTCTTATTTTATTGTAATAGGTGTAAACCGTAGAAATAAAATAAATAAATAAATTTGTTATTGGGGATCCAAGATCATCGGTAAGTAAATATTTGCACTATTTTGATGCCTTTATTTCCTCATGAGAGTTATATTTTTATATTACATCCATAAAATTAATTAAGTACTCTAAGAAAAAAACTGGTTGAAAAATTTTAAATTAAAAAATATATATGTCCATAATTATATTCAGGATCTCCTCGTCAATACGTTCAAGATATATTTCTATTACAAAAATTTACGAATTAAATTACCGCAAACACTCACTATTGCCATGGATCATATACTTGGAAAGAAATAGTGAATTTTTGACATATATCATGAAAATTTGCTGTCAATTTTGAGATACTCATAGTTTTATGGTGTCAAATCTGTTTTACTTTCTAATTTAAAATTAATTATTGAAGTTTGTTCTAAAAGAATAATGTGGTATTTATTTTAAATATTATTTATTTTTCCTTTTAATATGTACCTATCCGGGTCTATTCACCGCACATCAAAAATCATAGTCATGAAATTTTTTTTTGTGGTTGTTACTCCGTCTAATAAATAAAAAATTGTTAATAACAGAGGTGTACTATTAAAAATCAACTAGTTAAATATCTACTCCGCTAGTAACGTAATAACTGTATTTTATCCAATCAGCTTACAACTTCAAATATCATTTAGCTCTTAGTAAATACAAGTGCTTAATATATAAGTGACTACGTACATAGATAGTTGATGCGCAATGTCGTAAATTCATAAATAATATTAGGTACATATCTGCTTCAACAACGATTATATTATTAGTTCAGTGAAATACAGTGGTTGATAGCAAAAACTTGCAAGGAATCTTCTTCTTTAAATTTTGTATGGAAAATATTCTCTTTGTTGGGCGAAAAGTCAAAAGTTACAACAATACGGAAATAAGCGACACCAAATTTATAACCTATGTTCTGTAAAACGGTAGAGTATCATGAAAGTAACTTATATCGAATAATATTAAGAATACATTCGCTTTGATACAAAACAAACAAAATTATAAAAACCTTGCAAAAATTTGCAAGGTATTTTTTTTGCTAGGTTTTAATCATTTTATTTGACGCTATCTTTTTGTTAACTGTTGATATTTTACCAAATGCTTAAACAATATTTTCTATTAAAAATTAAATGAAAAAGACTCACCCATTTTTTGAACTACCTAATATAAACCCCGTATATAGAAAAAAAAACACCAGAATACGGCTCTCAAAAATTTTCTTTCCCGCGGAACAACGATAAGTAGATTATTTTTTTCTGTGCATCTTTATTATGGATATATTTAATTTCTGATAAAGAGCATAATTGAACTACAGCAATTTCACAAAAAATGTGTTTTTTAAAAGAATTTTATTAAGGAAGTATGTTTACTAGAGACGGCAAGGCTGAGAAGAATATAGATGGGTAACTGCGGGAAATAGGGTAAATTGTGCCCTAAATACTAGTTGAATGGCTGATAGGAATGGCTAAAAGGAACAAAAAGCAAGAGCAGCGGTTCATAAGGGAGTGTCAATTCCAATGCATGGAAATGAAGCCTGGAATTAGCGAAAATGGAAAGACTGTACACTGAATGCGGTCGCTAAAGAGCTTGTGTGATATATCTTTGATAGAGGAATAAACAAATTAGAAGTAAATGTACATAATGCTGGCATGGTAGTTGAAATAAAGAATGGTTCGCTGAGATTGTTTGGTCATGAGGAAAGTATGAGCGAGGAGAGGATGATTAAAAAAATACATAAATGTTGAAGGTAGCAGGGACAATGGGCGTCCGCAAAAGACCTGGCATCATCAGATTCAAAAAATATTAGCGGATGGCCCTGTTTAAAGCTTCGATACTCGTAGAGCGTGCATTAAAAGATGTTTAAATGCGATCGTAGTAAAAGTTTATTTATTAATTTATTTATTAATCAACGCCCTAGTGGGCTTTTACAGTACAAGAAAATTAAAAGGATTTTTATTTACCTGATATAAAGCACGTTTTACAGTAAATAATAAAAATAAAAATAAAAATAAAACATATTTAAGACAAATGAACAATAGAAATGAACAATATATATAAACGATGATTATTACATAAGCAAACATTAATAATTAGAAACCTTTAAAAAGTTAATAATATAGTAAATTAAGATAATTAAACCAATATACCAGATAAATTATATAAGAAGATAAAATAAACCAAAAAGTTAGTCGTTTGTTGGTTAATAGTACCTAGTTAGTAACAAAAGTTTATAGTTGTTAGTTACAAAAGCTAGTTTATCCTATTTTCATAGCACAGGCCCTTAGCTTAATTTGAGAATAGTAAAAATATTGATGCGACACGTATTCCGTGTTCTTTCCTCTCCTTTGATTTTTATAACTATTTTGTTCTTTAAAATAACATCTTATATAACTTAATTTCTTATACTTCTCTTTCTAGGGTCTTTCCGGAAAAAACCAACCCATGAATCATTTCCGAATTTCATCGTTGGTATATTTCCCGGCCGGCACGCCCCTGGTTGCAACAGAAGGATTTGGAGTGAGAGCTGTTAATTTGGGCTATTCATGAAACGTAGCGCAAAGCCGGTGCAGAAATCTGCATGCATACTGATATCCTCGGTGCCTCTTTCATGGCTTCTTATGCCTCGTGCCACTCCCGAGCCTTAATGGGGAGCGCAGATATTAATTTAGACGTATTTGCAGGTAGAACGGCTCAACTCTGACTTCAATTAATGTGTGTGTACGAGTACATCATTCGGCTTACGAAAAGCTACTCGTAACTTGGACTACCTATGTATGCAGCTGAACGTTCGTAAATAGCTGCGATGGGCAGCACTCGACAAATCAATATACATTTTGAAAATAAATTTCAACTCGCAATCGGCCGTTGAAAATACAAGAATGTTATTTGGTGATTGTTACTCCAACACGCAAAAATAGAGAAACGCCGAGACATTTGTCAAATGTCAATATTTCTATCATTGTGGCGAAATTACTGGCTTTTATTTAGTATTTGTACTCTCGGGATAAAGAAATTAATAGATGTGTATGAAAAAAACTAATTTTACCAACTTTGTTATTATTTTATACAGGGTGAAACAGAACTAGTCCATAATAATTTACAGGTGGATTTTTACCGTGATTATGAAACGAAAATTTTCAAGCAACAATGACCTAATATCAACAGTTATGGAGATATGCGGCATCGAAGTTCGATTTTTTTGTCTCAACATTTCTGACTTATTTTTTGTAAAACATTAGACTATCATTACAGTAATTTATATCTAATATGAAAATTTTTATCTTAATCTTAATCTTGAATTTTTGCAGGGTTTTTATCATTTTATTCAACTTGTATTGAAACGAAGGAACGTATCGTAATCGATATAAATTACTGTAATGATGGTCCAACGTTTTGCAAAAAATAAGTTAGAAATATTGAAATAAAAATGCAAATTTTGGTGTCGCATATCTATATAACTATTAATATTTGGTCATGGTTGCTTGCTCATTTTCGACTCATCATAATTAAGGCTGGAACCCACCTGCAAAGTTTGTGGACTAGCTCTGTTACACCTTGTATAATATTCATCAAAAAATTATGTTTTGGACAAAATTCCAGATTGCAATGCCTGGTTTGTGTGATAATATAAATATAGCTTCGACATCAAGTACACAGGTATTTTTTTAGAACACCCATCGTGAAGGCCCGAAATTACTATACATGTGTGTGAAACAAAATATTAAACCTAGTTGATTTTAAAATGAATATAAATTAAATGTTAATATTTCATACGCCATTACTGCACTAATGTTGGGTGTTAAAAAGTGATATTGCGCCATCTTTTATCTAGAATAAAACACAGGATGCAGTTTCTGCTTCAAAGGTCTCATCTAAAATTGCAAAAGTCATAAATGAAACATACTTAAGTAATAAGTAAGTAAAACAAAAAAATAGTTAAAATTTAAAAAATAACTGTACCTACTCCGAAAATAATTTACAAATATTTATTTTATGATGTTTATAATTCTCTACACTGTTCTATTTATTGACCATTCATGCTCTCACATTAAACATCATGTACTCCTGTCCCCAAACACAAGTTTTAACATTTCTGGGGACAGTTAAACAAGTATAAATAAAAAAAACGAGCGAGCCTTACAGTAGTCGCATATGATATCTCACAATTAAAAATATCAATTGAGCAAACAGAAATAAACATAAAAATTTAAAAAAGCTAATATCTATGTATTTTTTAATTAGTAAATATAAGTGAAGAAAATGTATGCGGATTTATTTATTATTGAATTTTGCCGCACTACGTGGGTACCGTATATATCTACATACGCATTTTGTTATGAAATGTTTGGTCAATTATATGTTTTTATTTATTAAAAATTAAAATAATTCACTTTGTTTGAACCACAAACATGTCGAGTGTTTTAAAATAAAATTAGTGGTTCAAACAAAGTGAATTGTTTTAATTTTTTTAATAATTTAAAATGTTAACATAAAGTAAATTTGCATTCATTGAAGATTCATTTTCATAGATGGCAGTAGTGCGCCGCCATATATATTGTATGAAAACTTTGAATAAATATTTGAAAATTATCACATAAATTACTTAAAATTTGAGAATGTAAAACTTTAAGGATAGTTATTGTTCACATTAATGTAAGAAAAGGATTTATTGGATAGTTTCAAAGATATATCTAAGATATATAAAGCCAAAATATATCAAAGTTACAACATCCACATGCTTGATACAAGCCACGTAACATATATATAAAATTAGAAGCTTTGGCTGTTGGAAGTGTGTGTCTTCACTGTGATGGCACTTGCTTGACGCTGATTTGTTTATAATATTGATATTGCTTTTTTCCATTGCGCGAACTCCGCGCGCGCTCATGAAATTGCGCGTGTCTTATTTCCTGACACGCATTTCCGTCCTTTTTCACGAAATCACTGCCGTAGATTGCAGGAAAGCGAGAGAAAATATGTAAAACATAAAAAAATTATTATACAAAATCACTGTAACATGTATTTATTTTATTTTCAATAAAGAATAAAAAAAAATTACACGGGCATAAATAAATATGATAATTTTTTTAAGTATTGGGGTAGTAATCACCGAATATGGCGAACCATCGTAAGTCTACGATTTGTCTAATTTTGAGTGTTGGTGTAACAATCACCAAAAATAAAAATCTTGTTATTTTCAGAATACGGCCGAATGGCTAGAAATCTAATGTCATAAATTAATGTGGCATTGTTTTGTGGTGCTACATGATTTTTCTAATTTTTTTTAAACAGATCTTTATTCTTTTCTATCAGCAGATGAAAATTAATGATAATGATATTTCATAAATATTTGGAAAAATGTCGGAGGAGTCTTCTTTATTCAATTTTTAATAAAAAATATTATTAAAATATCATTGGGTGAAATGTCAACAATTCCGGAGATAAGCGACATCAAAGTTAGCATTTTTTCATTATTTCTGTCTTATTTTTTGCATATTGTTGAATTATCATTACAGTAACTTATATGGAATATTCAAAATTCATTTACACTAATACAAGTCAAATAAAATGACGAAATCCTAACAACAACAAAAAAAAAATCAAATTACTGTGTTTTTTCATCATTTTATTTGACTTCAATCAAAGCGAATATATTTTTAGAAACATTATAAGTTACTATTTATGAATTTTGTGTTTATTTACTTTTTAATGAAATTTAAAATAAATAAAATTTTAATAAAATTTATTATTAAGTTCTGCAAGTTTGCGTAAAGCTTTAAATATGACAGCTGTTTCGGCTTACTAGGCCATTATCAAAAAACATTTTTCTATAATTTTTCGGGCTCCCTTCGATGTTAAAGTATGAAAGAAGGTATATCTTGGCTGATGTGCAAATATGCATTGTTTAGCTATTGCAAGAAAGTAAAAAGATACTTACATATTAAATTGAGTTATGTAAATTATGTGTTAATTAATTTCAATATTTAAATGCTCATAGGTACAGCGCACGTGTCACTGCCGACATGGCTGAGGCCGAGAAGAAAAAGTCCGCTGAGCACGATTTACTATTCAGCATCCATACATTACGATTATATTCATGCGGATTCACAGTGACAATGATGCGCATCACCATACTTACATACTAGATACAATAGTGGAAGAAAAACAAGTATCTGTAATATACCTTGATGTGACGTCTGTCTGAGCGTGTGCAAGGGATGAGAGATCTATGGGTGCTGTTGCGCAGTGCGGCGCGCACCCCATTCGAAAGCGCAGGCTTGTGGAGCAAAGACGCAACCGCCACGTATAACACCCTGTCACCGAATATTGTCATACTTTAGTTCGAATCGCTAAAAATCTGTAGAGACGTTGTAGAGAAGAATTATTTAAAAAAAAGTCTCCTTGACTGGCAGGACAAAAACGTCACAGTATCATTGCGCAATTGTCATAAAAATCTTCAAAGTTATCTAATAAATTAAAAAGTTCTTGTGGATAGAAGAGCGCCTAGACTGAATACCAAATCATTTTTGACAAACTCAGTGGATTTTTCATTCATTTTTTCACAACACCGCGAGAGGGAATGTAATATATCCCTCAGAATATCTACATAAACCCTTTTTAAAGAGGGTACGAAATGAGCATATCATAGGGGTATAAAGATTTGATATGTATATTATGGAGACGATAAAGAAAGGCTCTTTATTTGATACAGACACGTGGAGATTATTTTGGAAAATATGAATAGAAGCTTTATGTTGTCATATAGTTATCTCACGCAGGTACTCTGCAGAAGTGCCCTGCGTCACTAGGTTATTAGAACATTGTTTTTATTACATACAAAATATGAAACCTTGGACTACATTCAAATATAATTACGTAATATAAAACTATATAATTTTTTTAAATATAACGTCAATACTATGATGATCAAGTGAATACCACTTTTTTTTTGCAGAACGTACAAATTGATAAATCGTACCGGAAGAAAATATAAAACAAATAAATATACAATAAATTTGTTCTAGTTACATTTATATTTTTAACTAATTAACTAACTAACAAATTAACTAACCATCACGCCGTTTCCTCGCAGGGACAGAGAGGATTGAACGCCACACTCTTCTATCCTGGCCACATTCATACATCTTCTCATACAAGTTCTACGGTTGTTGCGGCTTTTACCAGGGCCATCCTCAAATACTTGTAGTATCTGATCGTGCCAGGTCTTTCACGGACGCCCTCTATTCCTGTTGCCTTCAACAGTGGCCTCATATATTTACTTAACCATCCTTTCTTCGTTCATACGTTCCACGTGACTAAACCACCTTAGCAGTCCTTTCTTTATTCTATCTACCACACTACAGCCAGCATTGAATTCACGTCTAATTTGTTTATTCTTCACTCCATCGACCAAAGATTTTCCACACAAGCCTCATAGTGACAACATTTCCATCGCATTCAATCTACTTTTATTCCTCTTTTGCCAATTCAGAAACACAGTAGACTTCAGAAGTATTTATTGGTCGTATCACGTTCGATAAATTCAAAAATTGAGACGTTCCTAGCATTTGGCGGAATTTTCTATTCCGGCATTCGTGTTTCGAGGTTATAACAAGCAAATACTCGGCAGTACGGCGTTTATGAGCGCTCACCTGGCGTTGTCTTTCAAAAACACGACACCAAATGTGGTGCTTTTGCATCTATATGCCACAAATATAGAAGAACACGACGTATATTTTGGATAGCTCTTCTTAACTTTTTCTATAGCCTTTTAGTAGACTTCAGAAGTGATAGTCATACCACGTTCCATAAATCGTACAAACAAGATGCCCATAGCATTTGGCGTGATTTTCTATCGAGGCAATCATGTTTTGAGTTTATTAAAAGCAAAAACTCGGCAGTATGGTGCTCCCTCTACCACAGCTGGAAGAACCTACCCTACTGAACTAGTATTGGCACTACTCCCTTCCTCCTCCCATTTTACTCACGCTATGCAATAACGAGCTTACTTAGCCCTCTGCCAACTTATGGCCTCTGGATCTACCTCATGGAAAGTCTCGCCAACTGATAAGATCAATAATAATGATTTGTTGGAGATCGATATCCTTAAAAAGGGTTTTTCAAGGCGAACATGACAGCCGCCCCTAAAATTTTAATGTAATTTTTATAAATATCACCGCATTGAGTACGGTTATGGGACGCGAGCCCGAGGCCGCAATATATGGCAACGCCGGTGAAGGCGGCAGTAACATATGACCCCGAAGGGCGGTGACTTATGGGCGGCGCCTTATCCCAGTCCGATCCTGCACCGCTCGGGCATCCCTCACTCCCGCTTATCTTCCGCCCACTTGAGCATCCCTCCCTTTCACACCTTGCTGTGAATATAACTTACCGTTCCGCCGTATTCATATTCCGCCCTAACTTTTCTCAATTGCTTTTGAGGCGTCTGTAATTTTAAGGGAATAGATACTTGTACGAAATTTTATATGGCGAGTATTGTGAGAATATCTTCAATTACATTATCATACCAGTAATATATCAATTTCAGCAATCGAATTTCTCCCACAAATTATTTCCGTTTATATGAGCGACGGCGAACCTTTTCCCGCTAAATTGGATGAAAAACATAAAGTTTGTTATCTTTACGTGGGTTTAATTAAAATTTTATATTTTATTACTCAAGTTTCAAGAGTATTAGAATCTCCCAATGACAGCCGAAGTATTTAAATATTAAGTTTAATACCTTTAGTTACCTAACGATAAAAGATTCTTATAATCTCGAAAGTTATGGTAAAATATAAAATTATAATTAAACTCACGTAGAGGTAACACAGTTTTCACCCAATTTAATGGGTATCGTGAATAATCTCTGCAATATTAACAAATCCATAAATAATATATACTTTTCAACAAGTATTTTTGCTACGATGCAGGACATGTATACAGTTTTTTATTTATTTGACATACAGTAGGCCGTAAAGCCCAATTCTTATTCTTCTTATACTGGCTGAAGGTCACTAGAGCCTGTTTGTGCAGTGTGCGGTGTTTGCCTCCTTTTGTGATGTGGACTTCCAGTTATCTTGGGGGTCTTCCAGACATCCTTTTTCCCTCTGGTTTCCATTGTAGGGGAATGTGTGTATTTTTGTCACCACTTTGGAAATCCATTCCTTCTACATGGTCTCATCCACATTTTCCTTTGCCTCCCTCATCTAACAAAATCTTGGGCATTACATATTTTTCTTACCATGGTTTCTCATACTGTCGCAACAAAACAAAACAAAACAATAGGTATACAAAACAAGAACTCAAATAAGCATCTAGCAATACTTAAAATAAGGATTACTTTTGGACAGAGGCACTATGCAGTTCTTGCACTAAAACTTTACAATAAACTAAACTTTAACAAAAATAAAATTTAAACATATATAATATACTGGCTAATATCAGAAATAAATAGACAGGAGCTGGAAGAAATATTCTAACATAAACTGTAATTGAAGTGTGCTATGTGCTATATCTTTTAGTAGTTTTATTTGTTTTATGTATATTATTGACATTTCCTGTATCTTTACTATATTTCTCTTTTCATATAATATATTTTATTTATTCTTATGTATATTTGAATACATCTGTAAAAATTAGTTTTATTCTACAGTATTTTACCTCCCGGCTAAAACATATAGGTAAACCTATAAAACTCAATGTCTGTCTGTCTGTCTGTCTGTTCTCTATTCAAATCTACATGTTTGATGACCAATTCAAATTTTGCATACTTAAGCTTTAGGACCCGGCGGGTAACAAAGGCAACATTTCCCCCCTATTCCATACCCCTTCCTCACCACCTGACATATTTTCGATGCAAATCTGTACCGTTTGACCAATCGGGCTCAAAATTTGGAAAATTATTCTTTAGGACTTGGCGGGTAACATAGGCAATATTTCCCCCCTATTCTTATACCCCTTTTTCTCCTTCTGACATATTTTCGATGCAAATCTGTATCGTTTGACCGATCGGACTCAAAATTTGGAATCTTATTTTTTAGGACTCGGTAGGTTACATGGGCTACAATTCCCCCCTATTCTCATACCCCTTCCCCTGACATATTTTCGATGCAAATCTGTACCGTTTGACTTATCGGTCTCAAAATTTGGAAACTTATTGTTTAGGACTCGGCGGGTAACAAAGGCAACATTTTCTCCCTATTCTCATACCCCTTCCCCTCCCTCTGACATATTTTAGATGCAAATCTGTACCCTTTGACCGATCGGACTAAAAATTTGAAAACTTATTCTTTATGACTCGGCGGGTAACATAGGTAACATTTTCCCCCTATTCCATACCCCTTCTCCACCACCTGACATATTTTCGATGCAAATCTGTACCGTTTGACCAATCGGGCTCAAAATTTGGAAAATTATTTTTTAGGACTTGGCGGGTAACATAGGCAATATTTCTCCCCTATTCTCATACACCTTCTTCTCCTCCTGACATATTTTTGATGCAAATCTGTATCGTTTGACCGATCGTGCTCAAAATTTGGAATCTTATTTTTTAGGACTCGGTGGGTAACATACGCAACAATTCCCACCTATTCTCATACCCCTTCCCCTGATATATTTTCGATGCAAATCTATACCGATGCAAATCTATACCGATAGGTCAAATATGCAAATATTTGACCTATCGGATTCAATATTTGGAAACTTATTCTTAAGGACATGGCGGGTAATATATTCGACATTTCTCCCCTATTCTTTTAACCTTTTCCCTTCGCTGATATATTTTCGGTGCAAATCTGTACCATTTGACCGATCGGACTCAAAATTTAGAAATTTATTCTTAAGGTCTCGTCGGGTAACATATGCGACATTTCCCCCCTATTCATTTAACCCTTCTTCTCCTCTTAAATATTTTTGATATTATTTAGAAAATTTAGAAACTTATTCTTAAGGTCTCGTCGGGTAACATATGCGACATTTCCCCCCTATTCATTTAACCCTTCTTCTCCTCTTAAATATTTTTGATGCAAATCTGTACCGTTTGAGCGATCGGACACTAAATTTGGAAACTTATTCATTAGGACATGCCGGGTAATATATGCGACATTTCCCCCCAATTATTTTACTCCTTCCCCCTGATATATTTTCAATGCAAATCTGAACCGATCGACCTATCGGACTCAATATTTGGAAACTTATTATTAAGGACCCGGTTATTAACATTGGTGACATTTCCCCCTATTCTTTTATCCTTTCCCCTCCCCCTGATATATCTTCGATGCAAATCAATACCGTTCGAATCGAAACTTTGTTTACCCTCACAAATTTTTTTTAAACTTAATTCTTAACCCGTGCAACGCCGGGTATGAACAGCTAGTTGTATCTAATTTTTTTAATTATTTTAATTTAAATAAATGAAAATAACGCTAATAACTAGGAACATAAGTTTAGAGATTTTTACTATCGAATGAAAGACTTTTGTTTTTTTAATAATAATGTATTTTTAGGTATCTGATAACAATGTAACCACAACAATAATTTGGTACGTAGCTTATAGACTCAAAATGGGTGTAAAATGTGGGAGAATTAGGGTAAAGAGAGGGAAAGCCATGTCTTTTGTATGTAGTAGGGTTTTTCTAGAATAGTTTTGGTGATGACACTGAGCGAATTACAATTCAAATGGAATTTTTCTATGGTTAACGAGGTTAATGTAAAATAAATATGTCATATTATTTAACGATGAAATTTTTCCACCTGCATGAGTCACTATAATTCAAAGAAATAAAAATAAAATTTCTATTTCATTTCCAACGGTAACTCTAAATGAATGCAATATTTTTATTTCGTATTGTTTCATGTTCAAATTCCCAGATGCACTGACCACCGCAGATTCATTCAAATAATCAATTTATTTATTTGTCGATATTCAAAGCAGTCGGTCACGTGGGTATGACCGGAATATGATACGCTCGCTTTGTGCGAGCACATCTCTATAGAGTACATCGGATCCTCGGGTCTACTCAATCAACTGCAAATATGCTGGTTGAACTAACACGTGCCGGCACTGCCAACTGGGCACTTTATGATGAACGTGCATTCTGCGTGGTTGGCTCCATGGAGTGGAATTGCTCGCCCTCTGCATACTACCAGGTGTACACGTGACGTAGTCGAGTTCAAACCAACACAAAGGGCCCATTTTAAAGGCCATTTAAGGGTGCTGATTCCCTGTGGAGAATTTCTTGCAGAGCTTTATATATATTAATTAATTATTTACATTTATTTTAGGTTTAATTTTATTATGCGAGTCTCATTAGAAAGCTTTGGGGAAGTGATTTCTACCCTATAAAATTTTTTCGGTATTCAATAGATGTGTCACGTATTGATTTATATGTATACAATCAAATAAGAGAGATAATGTAAAATGGCAAAATCTAATACACCAAGTATGTATATTCAATACCTATAATTCAGATTACAGGAGAAACTCAATTTACTAAATTGAATGCTGCGTTATTTGTGAATTATTTACGGGAACTTCACATAAAACTCGGCTGACTTCGATGACATGATGATATTTGTAATAGATTATAAGTTAGATGATGTTAATGATAAAATATTTTCATAGCTTGCAATAAGTAAATAATTCGCTTTTAAACTTTGCAGTTTTGGTTACTTTATGCCTCTTTGTTCATGGAAGCGGAAACGGCTCGTAGGAATTTTGTCATTTCAGATGTTTGTGGAATATTACTTACATTTTTGGCCCACATGCAGCCGTCTCAATTGAAAATCCAGAGGGGGTTGTTTTAAAGAATATCATCTTACGTGCTCAATTTTCGATGTGTATTATCGATGTCTTTGCTCTCCGTATTAATATAATTAGCGTCAGGACTTCAGGTCTATGTCGGTGCGCCTACGTGTGTATGTGTGAATTATATTACATCAAGTTTTAATTAAATTTTCAAATGTTTTAAAATAAAAGTTCCTCAATATATGACTTGGAATTTTTGCTTTGATAAGAACTCACATGTTTAAATATCAAATCCCGTGTGTCCCGGCACTCGTATATATATTTTTAATTTGTAAGCGATCAAAGAGGAAATGACCCAAGGAATTGGCTCACATGTTATGGCCAAAACTCAGTATAGGTCTCGATCACCACAATTTTTCTTTCTTTCAAAAAAAAAAAAAACGACACTGCAGAGGTCACATTAATAGCAGGCGAATAAAGCCGACCGCGGTCAACAAGCAACAAACCCGTGTGATCGATCTCCGGGCTGCCTGATTAGTATTTCCCTGAGTTCTTGGGTACCTGCTCTTATTTATGGAAGTTCCGCTAGTTAAGGGGTTTGTACATATTTTGACCATATCGCATTACCACGCGATGAAATTGTGATGAATTTAACCTGCCAACCTATTACAAGAAATAAGAAATAAAATAATAATTATATCGAATATCTCCAAAATAACTATTTAAGATTAATTTATTACTTGTGTTGTGAGAGTCACGACTGCGCCACTGACGACAGGACGTCGATTCAAAAAAATAATAATATTATTCGTATTGGAGAAAAGTTTCACTACACCCATGTAGACGCGTAAATAGATGTTGGCTCGTGATAGGCCTGATTTGTCACATGATAGAAATTAACCAATGAGATCTTTGGTGGAGGGGGAAGCTTCTAGAAGGAATTTCCGATGGAAAAAAGTTTATAAGTAGGTGTTGGAGCGTTAACTCGAGAGTTTTTTTGAAGGGATTTCAACCGTTAGGCCACGCTCGTTTTGTTTGTTTCGCGCGTTTTTTTCGGTATCTGAGATATAATTTCCAAAGCAATTGGTTTCGGTATTTAACAATCAGTTACGAAAGCATCCAAATTCTTCGCTGTTATAGTGTCAAAATGTCAGTATTAAAATATAGGATTATTACAAATGCCTGCGTTTTGGCGCATTTTCGAAAGACAAACAAAATTTTATCTGTTATGACGCCATCATACAAGCGTCAATAAAGAGCGAAATAATTAACGTCTGGTTTATAGTCGAAATTTAGGGATGCGTTACTTTGTCTTGTGCTTCGATTGTTTTAAAATCATTTTTGAATTTAAATCGGGATCTCATTATTGGAATAAAAACAGTTAGGATTCTTTTAAATGTATTTATAACCATCGAGAGAAAGAAGAGATATGTGCCAAATGGGAAGCTGGAGGAACAAGATTCACACTTATGCAGAGTCTGGAGGAAGGGCCTTCTGAGCTACGGATTCAAGCCACTACAAGATTTCAGGATGAGTACCTTTTTAGTCTATATAATAGTATTGTTAAACTGTTTCTAATTGTTCTAAAATTTTTCTAAAGCAAATTTATCTACAGTTAATATCGAAGTAGGCAGTATATTCTTATGAAAGATACATATTTAATTTCATTAAGCATAATTCAAATCATTTGAAAGAGGATTTAAAATGTAGTCGAATTTGGTTGTTTTGAGATTGCGTCGTTCGACCCCTGGGAGACGTTCAATCATGAGGACAAAAATCCATAATTACGTGCATATTCTCTATATAGAAAGAACTGGTTCTAACTAGAGAATTTCAAAAAGTACAGATGGGTCATTCCTCAATGGGGCGAAATTACACCTGTACTTGATTGAAGGAAGTAACTTCTAGGTGAGAGCGCTGTAGTTGCGAAATAGTTAATTCCGACTTGTATGAATATGAGAAGAGACAGTGTTTGACTGAAAGCGGTAACCAATTCATTTTTAGATTCATTATAAATAATGCAGTTAGGATTGAAATAACAAGACTCGTCTTGCGATGGCATCGTTCAGTTTTGGTGGTAGCAAGCATGGAGTATAAAGACCATGATATACGTCCGACAATGGGTTTATAAGTAAGGCTTTATATACCTAAAAAGGAGACTGCCCGAAATAACTCATTAGGTATGACGTTTGGTCCGAAGTCTGTGTTGTTGACCCCCGGAATTAGTTCGGCGTGATTTCTGATGGATCAGTTATACTAGAACAACCAAGAGTTATCCAATATATTTTAGATTCATTATAAATAATGCAGTTAGGATTGAAATAACAAGACTCGTCTTGCGATGGCATCGTTCAGTTTTGGTGGTAGCAAGCATGGAGTATAAAGACCATGATATACGTCCGACAATGGGTTTATAAGTAAGGCTTTATATACCTAAAAAGGAGACTGCCCGAAATAACTCATTAGGTATGACGTTTGGTCCGAAGTCTGTGTTGTTGACCCCCGGAATTAGTTCGGCGTGATTTCTGATGGATCAGTTATACTAGAACAACCAAGAGTTATCCAATATATTTTAGATTCATTATAAATAATGCAGTTAGGATTGAAATAATATGACTATGGAGTGGAAAAAGACAAGAACCAATCTATTTTAATCCCATTAGACGTAATTCAAATCATTTGAACGCAAGAGAGGGAGCGAATGAAGTGGGTTGATTGTTTTGGGTTTGCCCCGCTTTTTGCCAAGGAGACGTTCAATCATGAGGACAAAAATCCATAATTACGTGCATATTCCCTATATATAAAGAACTAGTTCTAACTAGGGAATTTCAAGAAGTACAGATGGGTCATTCCTCAATGGGGCGAAATTACACCTGTACTTGATTGAAGGAAGAAACTTCTGGGTGAGAGCGCTGTGATTTCGAAATATTTGATTCTGACTTATATGAACGGGAGGGAGAGAAAGTGAATCGGGTTATTAATTATGCGCAACCGATTCAGGATACACCCCTGAATATTGCGATTTCGTTCGGACGTTAAAAAAATGCTTCAACGATATTTGAAATAAAGTATTCCCGTTATCTACACGAATTATTTTGCTCAGATAACTCGTTTAATTATTGTATAAATATAGTCACATGGTCATAGGAAGTTGGTGAGGTAGATTTATTCACTACGCTTTGGATATCTATGAATGTATTGACACATGGTTAATATATTCTGTTCACGTGGAATGTTCCATTGGTTAAACATACTTGTCTTCATTCTACGAGGAGGAATTCACATTTTCATTTACCAAGAAATTATCTTTATACTCCACAGAGGATAAATTGCAATAATCAGCTTTAAACTAATAACCAACATTCTTCTAGACGCAAGGACCCCTAAAAAGAATTAGATGCCACTATTAATATCTTCCAACTTAATCTTTTAGACGCAAGTGATCCCTAAAGTTTTGGTATACCTTGGATTTACATTTTCCTCGGAATGCTGACGATTTGTCGAGGCAATGGAACATACTACGTGGCTATATCAAGATTTAGCTTCGGGTTGTTTATCAAGGTAAAGGAAACGCCAGAGAAAATGTATAGAAGGAAGTTTTTCATGGCATTTTAGGGGCGGGACGATGGGGCCCCTTTACGCGGAAACCGAGGATATGTCATTACCCACGGACATCGATCCTCCTTTCCATAGATTCATTTTTAAAAACTTGTTAAATAAATTCCTAACGAGAAAAGTGAAGTTCTGTTAGCGACAGACACCACATACTCGGAAGTAGACCTATTTTCAAATTATTAGACTCTCGGTTTGCAGATAAATACAGTTTCTACCAAGATAACCAATCCAGAGGCGAATCACTGAAACAATCTGATTATGTGTTTTTCTCCAAACTATAAATTGTATATAGAAGCAGCCAACAAAAGTAAGCAAATTTAAAAACAAAATGATATGTAAATGTGCCTTTTCTTTCAGATATTTTACGGTTCTGTTATGGTTAGTTATTCCAGTAAATGTAAACTCTAAACAATAAATTTTATACGTATTGTAGTCAAGTCCGAATTAAAATTATAAGTATATTATTATCTTTGTATGTGTAAATATAGAATTTCCAACACGTTTTCTGAAATATTAGGGTTGCCACGTGCGTCACAATAGAGGGGGAGTTATAGACTAAAGACGATATCACGAGCCAATAACTTAGACGTTTCTATAGTAATTGAGTGAGAGTATAGTGATTTATTTATTTATAAATTAGGAAAAAACGACATCATGAGCCATTTAATAGATAATCTAGTATAGAGAGATATCCTGGTAAACTAGGATAAAAGCCATTAGGTAGTATTTGCATTTAGAATGAAACTTGCGGTAACTTAATAGGATTTTGATATTAATTAAACATCGATAAGAAACATTACGACCGCATCGCGTTCTTACAAAATAATCCTTTCAGTTCATTCAAAACGGATAATTCTAACCTTTTATCTACGTAGAGATACTTATAGGTTATTATCTATTTTATAATGTGTATTTCGGAACAGTACGATCGAGATCAGTAAGAGTATTTTAGGTTGTGTATCTGAATTAGAACTTATATTAGATGGTTTATTAATTTCGGTTAAATTTAAAAAAATTTTAGTTGGTAGCTTCGGTTCGGTGAGCCAAGGCTCAACCACCTTATACACGGATAGGTCAGGTTTTTCACAGTGTGGTTCTATTCTTTATCTAAAAATCACGATTTGTAGAGTTTTTTGTTTTAACTTTTCAATTTCTGGCCTTTTTACTTTTTTCTATATTTTTTTTCGCAAAGTTAAAAGCAAAAACAGAAAATTTTACACCAAACTGGAGTTATTTTCAAACGATATTAATTTTTTCTCCTAGATGCTAAGAACGGCGCTCGAAAAGCTAGGTTCCAAAATAATCACACTTGAGTGACGTCATTATGATAAAGCAGTATAGGTGAAAATTAGCCGTTCTTAGAAGCATTCATCCTGTAAGAGAGAATAAGTTTGAATAAGTTCGAATGACATCAAAAGAAAAATTTATTATAAAAGAATTATAACGAAAACTTATTATTTATGTTTTTTATTACAGTAGAGTGCTAAGATACTTGTATACTTGAAAATTATTTTTTGTAATTTTGATTGATTGATAATTTTGTATTAAATTTAGTTATTAATTATACCTGATGATAAGAGGGACTGCTCCTCTCGAAACTACAGTACTAATTAATAACTGAACAGTAGTAATTATACTTATATTGTTAAAAAGTTAAAATAAAACTTAATTTAAATTAGAAATATCTTATTTGAACTATTTTGGATTAAACACTGTACTATATTGCAAATGGCATATTGTATTTAATCCTATTTAAAAATCTCTTAACATTATGTAGCCCAAAAATGCCGACACTGTATCATTAACCTTTATTTGCGTATTTTGTTTGTATTTTGGTAATCTGTCGATTTTTGATGGGGGCAATTAACATACACCCGCTTATTTAAATTTCACCTTCTCAAATGAGATTGATGTTATTTATCTATAAAAGCCATAATTATTTATCGCTCGCTTCGGTTCAAAGAGTGAATAAATTCCGAAATGTATTGGAAGCGGCCTATTAGAGGTAATGAGAGGCTTTCCTTAATTTGAATGCCTGTAGTCGAATTTTGTGTGCAGTTGATTGCTATTAAATTTAAGGGGATGAATCCGAGGGATTTGATAAAACTTTAAAACATTCGCATACATATTTGTACAAGGCCGTATGAACAGAGGGCGTCAATACTGGACAGCCGATGAGCGTGAAAAGATAAGAAAGTGGACGAGGCATAAGTGTGTGTCAGGATGGAAGATTGTAGCATTCTAGCCTTAATGAATAAGTTTCGTGATGTTGATAATACTATATTTGACTTAATGGAATTAAAATATAGATCAAAAACAATAAACCAGAGAATTTGAAAGGACTTAGAAACACACAGATTATTAAAGTTTAAGTATTTTTTAGTCTGGAAAGATAGTGGCCTCGCCTCGCCCGTGAAGTCATTTGACCTAGTTGAGATCCTCGTACTACTATGTACTAATCGAACACCAGTGAGCACGTGCCTCGTCGTCTAGGTCAAGTGACGTCACATGCTGGGCTGTCGCATTTTTAATTTGTTTAGATATTTTAACGATTTTTTCACATTTTTCTTTCATTTTACTTAATTTTTATAATTAATCTTTTAAAATATGGAAATTTCTTTACAGTATCTGATATTTTTACATGTTTTTAAATTAATGTGACATTATTAACTATCATCAATTAAAATTCATCGTGCGCTATTTCATCTTACTTCAATTAATAAGGCCTAGAATAGCAAAGACAGGGTATATTCATATTTTTTGTGTTAAAATTGGTGTCTGCCCTATATTTTTTAGTTTGTGCTGTGTAAGCAAATCGTAAGCGCCCTCACACATGCACAGAGATAACATTGGCCATCATTCGTTTCGTTACGTTTGCTAACGATCGTGCTTACGATAATGTGATGTTTTTTATTGGTGATGCGCGAATCACACGGCATGTACGTATCCCATTATAATAATAATTTAATCGTACGTCACATTATTATGTCACAACTTTTGAAAGTCTGTTCGGTAACGTCCCCTGTTCAATGTAAAGGGTGTTTGAAAGGGTTATATTTAACGGTGCCGTTATTTCTCTGGTGGTGAATTTTCAAACATTATGTTTGACGGAAATCGAATAGCCATTACACGTGAGCTACAAATATCACTAACGAACACTTTTATTTTTTATTTTTAATTTAAAGACAACCGACAGGTCAGAATGACCCTAATGGATAATCATTTAGAACAAGGTAATTAGAACAGTTACATTTTACAGTAAAATATTAAATAAACTATACAATTTAAGTATAGTACAATACACGACTGCAAGATGAACAAAGATCACAATCTCCGCACGACATAATAGGCACGTAGGCTCCCAGGTCAACCAAGTCAGAAAATGTGTACCCGCGTCTTTGTGGCAATAACTTTTTTTGTTTAGGTTGATTTCCGAAGAGTCCGTCTTACACGCTCAAATTATTTTCAGTCAGGAAATTATTACTTACTGTAGAAGCACATTATGAATGTCGTTTCTGGGTACTAATAAAATATTTCGTGCAATTTTGGGTCATTTCGTACATGCTAAGGCCTTTAACAGTAGACAATTCAGTCATAAACGAAAACTGTCGTCCACAAAAAATTGTGTTCGTGTATTTATTTATATACGCATATATACTTATACTTCTTTATTAAATATATAATAAACACATGCTGTAATGTATACTTTGCGTTAGATTATAGCTGGACGTAATGCTCATGCCCAATCTAGAGTGGCGTGAAGTGAGAACAACAAGCATGACTTTTATGTAAACATATATTCGGAAAAAAAATCGTAATTAAATATTTATGTGTCAAAAATATTTTTTAAAGATAAGTACACAGTTTGTTACTATATGCTTTCGTCAATACATAAAATACTGGACTAAAGTCCTATCTGTGTCAATTTCCTAGTTTTATGGGTTCAGATACTCGAATTATTAATATTCGACTAATTCAGTTGCTGAAGCTTTTTGGTGTTGGGTTTGACCAGATGAGAAAGCCTGTTGAACGATTCGATAGAAAAATAATTGTTAAGGCGGCACAGCCGATTCACAAACATGCATAGCTGTCAAATTACATCGATAGATCATGTCCTTTCAAGCCATGCGCGACATGTCATCTGAGCGCAAATCGAATAAAAATTACACGTTGGTTACATATTTATGGTACATACGTTGCTAAAACAGTAAGGTTTGATAGAAAGAGATGGTCATATATTCTTCGCTTTCGTCCGCGTCAGGCATCCCCACAGAATTATCTCACGTATCAAAATATTTACTTATTTAACTTTAGACAAATGATCTTATATTATTTGAGTCGACTTATTATTTTCCGTAAATAATTTAAGAATCATAGTAATAATTCTGAACTCCTTTTTAAATCATTGCATATCGTAATACGACAATACAAAACAATCACCTAGCCCCACGTGCGTACTGCGTATATCAAAATGTATTATTTTATCTATCGACAGATTCCCGTATTTTATTTACGTCCAATAATTACTTACGGTATAGAATTTAAAAAACATATTAATAATTCTGAAATACTTTTCATGTCATAATGAATGCCTTTAATATTAAACAAGAAATAAATACATGGGAGACGCGAACGCGCATGCGCACGGCGCGTACAGTATGTATCTGATACCTCAAATGATCTGGAACAATTTTTGAATTAGGATTATACCGAAACTGACATGTGACGCATGTTCAAAGTTTAAAAAGGATGAAACCGTTCGAAAATCCATATAAAACCTTAATATATGGGAGATATCAATTGCTTTTGAGCGTATTATATAATAATAATTCATATAAATGTCAAATTTGGCGTAAAAGTACAATAAATAGTGAAATGAATGACGAGGAATATTCGGCTGCATAAACACAACTGACCTCTGCCGTGGCCAGACGGCATCTAACACGGATTCTGACGTTGACGATGTCGTTTTTCATACTTTAGAATTTTTATTTAAAAATAATAATTAACGTGTTTTTTATAAAAAATTTAGCTTTTTAATAGTGAATGAAGACTCAAAGCGCGAATATAGATACAATATATCGTTTAAAATCATATTTTTATATGAATAAACAACGTTTGAAAATGACCAAAAAACGTAAATATTTAAGCATGTTTCAAAAATTATATCTTTTTTAATATTGAATATTTCTTAATTTCCTACGTACGGATTCTAGATAATTAAGTAAACTTTATACGTATAAAAAAACATATTATGCTTACATAGAAATTTTAAACGAACCACTCCACGCCCGGGAATATTAAAAAGGTTTTTTTTTGCCGCGGCCTGTGGATTAATGTCTATATTTTTCTTAATTATTGTAAATAATGTTTAGTTTATTACTTTTATATAAGAATAAAGGTTCTATCTAAGTTATCGCCCTAAAAAAATTGCAATCTATCCATATACATTCTGATATAAATGAATAATAAAAACACACATTTTCGTAAAAAACGCCGAAATATGCATTTGCAGTGAATGTACCGCCTTAACCTGACGACGTATGAGTAGGACTGATATGGAAGCTTTTGATCGTAAAATGGTCCTGAATATGCGGTGAGTGTCCATTTACTGTAGACCATGTAATTTTTAACGTCGACTGGTTTCAAAGCCCCAAACTCTACCTTTATAATACTGATGCAAAATGACACTAACAACTATTGCGCTTCCATTCTGTGATGGTACGGTGGTTAGTGGGTTACCTTGATAGTTTTGTGTAGTGTGATTGTGGTATTATAGTGAATGTGTGTGTGCAATAGTGAAGTTAAAAAATGGAAATAAATTAGTACTCGGGTATTGATTCAAAAATATTATTTTTAAAAACACTTCTCATATTCTCTCAATATTTCCAGTACAACCACCTTTCTATCAGTAATTCCGGCCCGTCCGTCAATTAATGATTGGTAAATTTCCACTTAACCGATGCGAAAATATTATATTTGAAAGTAGACAGGTTAATACATTACCTGTCGATGAGTGATTCTGTTATTCCCGAAACTTAAATAGGAAAATATAAAATTACTACATAACACATACCAGAGATAATTTTTTTAACCAATTAAATGAATTATCTCTTCAATATTTATTAAAAGTAAATTCATGAATAATTATCTCGAACTACAAAGCTAATGTCACAAATATTTAACAATATTTTTATATATATAGTTATAAGAAAACATTTACTGGATTTTGTCCACAGAGGTATAAAATAAGGCCCTTTGAGTGAGATCGGTGAACGTTGCATTGTGTAAAGTGATCACTCAAGCCAGCGAGCACAAGCAAAAAGCCCTGTGGCCACCCTATAAAAACTTCCATACATGTTTCCCACATAAATAGCTTAATTAATTATATATTTTAAATTTGATTATCGCACAAATCGGCCACCTTTGGTTCGAGCGCCCGATACAAGTCGGATATTACCCAGCTCCGCTTCGTTATTATATCAAGAACAAGGCATTTTTACCAAGAACAATCTCCTTGATATTTGTGACACGGCAGATGTCGCCGGAACGGTGGGAAGGGGTAAGCGCGCGGGCGGGGGCGCCGTAATTTCCCGCGGGAGCCGGGATGTTTGATGGGGCAGATTGGCACAGGATATGATTATCAATTAAGCCGGGCGGCTGCGACTGATAATGCCATTATCGCTAATTCACTTTACGCCAGCTGAACCAAAGCGGCCATTGATTCTCCGCACTAATTCGGCTAAATAAATAATTCTCACTTATACTAATCATTTAAATAAACTGCCCTTCGCGAGGCCGCCGCGGGGCGGTCATATTTATTCAGCGTTTGCATCTGCCGTAACGCCGGCAAGTGGCTTCTAGAAAATTTAACCAATGATGAATTTAATCATTTTGTCAGGCAATTGATACGGACACCTTTTGAAGGTTCTCGATTTCACTAAAATGTATGGAAATATGTATGAACTATGATATCTCTATTTGAGTTTAATCATATTATATATTTTACTACATGAGTTTTGAAGGTATGAGAATTTCTCTTCGACTGGTAAATTATAAAACTGATTCTGAAACTAGAATAGTGAAAGATAAAATATTATTTGACTCAAATAAAGATAACATATTTTATGTTTTCATCGTGGATAATCTTTACAATGTTAACGCCAGTACCATCAGTAATAAAGTTTTCGATTTATTTTGATTGTTGTCAATTTTTTTTCTTGTATCCCAAAGTACTGACATGTATTGATATGTTTGATATTCCTGTTGTAAAAAAAAAAAATTCAATATTTATCTGAACAAATATTATGATATAGTTAAATGTGAGTAATCCCAAATAAAATAATTTCGTTGTCTATCCGTCTGTCCGCCGTAACTTCCCGTAACGTTATTTTTTTGTAGTACTTATAAGAACTTTTTTTTTTTTATTTATTCTCTTTTATAAAAAATAGATACTTCTTCTTTAGGAACCGACATGACGGCTTGCAGCTAGTATAATAATAATTGTGACAGGAATAACTTACGTAACGCTAACGTAAATATGTATTTAGATTTTTTGTGAAAATATATGTTTACGTAAACGTTACGCTTTAACGTACTCACTGCACGTCTCTAACAATTTAGCGAAATTTCATTTTTGATTAATTCGATTTCAACCAATCTTTAATCAAGCTTAAAACGTGTGGAATTATTACGTGCTCCAACCAAGAGATTGTTAGCAGTGATTAGTGACAGTTTATCATATCTTTAGTCCTCCATTGTGTATGGTAAAATGAGGATCTGTGTACCGTTAGTTGAAGTACTGTAAAAAATGTGTATTTGAAAAAATATAGCTTGCCAATTGGTCGCGGAGTAAAAGAGGCATGATATGATTGGTGTTTAATTAGTAATTAATAATGCACGCGCTTAATTGGGCTTTAAATAATATTAAACACTAAGTATTCAAATAGCACACCTTTTATTAGTACATAACAAGAAAATTACAAAAATTAACTATATAAACAAAAATACGTAATATATAAAAACATAAGAAGAAAATGATAAAAAAAAATTAAAGAATATCATGCAATTAAAAACAATTAATAAAAGTTAATGTATAAAGGCAAACTATAAACTAAAATATATATTAAGTATAGTTTTCATTTTAAATATGAGGGGTATAAAAGCAAAGGCAGAAAAATTCAAAAAAATTCGAATGCAGCCATCGAGGATATCTTATTTAGAGTAACACTGAATTCAAAATTTTATAGGAAATATAGCCTATAACTTGCTGTCTTTATTTTTATACCCCTCGTGTCTAGAACCTACGAGCATTAAATATACTAATAGAGCTATATTTATTTCCTAGACGGTGCAATCTATATATAGGTGAATTAATAAAACAGTACGCTAGGTAGGTACCTACATAAAAAAGCTCGCCATGTGGCGAAATAGAAGAGAAACTCAGGGGAGTCCAACATACTTTTAATAATTTTAGCGGTGAAGTCTTTTCATAAAAATTCGATATCTCACTAAATAAAACTGTATTTATGTAGCCCTAATTTAATATATGTATACATATATATAAATATATATATATATATAATATATCTATATATATATATATATTATATATTATATGTTATCTCTCAACTGTCAGAGACCAGCTTGAGAATGGTTATCCCAGTGTAACTGAAATATAGCACAAAAATAAAATATTTTACCAGAGAGGCTAGAGAGGTCATGTATACACGCCAGAATATCTCAGAAAACTGCACACAGGATTGATTATTTGCACTAATTCGGCTACATTAATTATTTCAATTAACTGCCCTCTAGGCCGCCGGGTCATGATGACGTTATTGAGTTGTGGGGCAGATTTCGGCATTTGTATCGATTGTGATGATGGCCGATATAATATGATGCGAAAATCCGGCAGCGACAAAAACGGATCCATGGTGAAATAAATTCTTTTGTCAGGTAGTGATATATTATGTATTTGAAACCCATTAGGTGAATAACTTATATTTATAAAGATATACTTGTAGAAAAATTCACCCAAAAAATATACTGATAGATTGAAAAAATAATTTCCAATGCACAGTCCTATGAAAACTAAAATAAATATTCTATAATTCTACAATTTATCCTGATTTATGATTATACCTCTCTAGACAAAATTCAGTAGTTGTATCATTAGAATATACATTTAAAAATATTTTTAATTTGTAATTATTTTGTATGCATATTTTTAAATTAACAAACACGTAAATTTATGTGTATTGATTCTGTCAATTATTAAAGCATGACACTATAATAAATAATTGTAATTGCTAAAAATCATTATCATCATTATTTTCATTTCCTTATTTTAGCGATCCTCCTTGTCCATGTCCAAGGACTCGACAAGGCCCATTTTCCATCTTCCCAAGTCATTCGCTGAAACAGAGCTTGCTGACTGATCTGTCTTTACAGTCTTTGTTGCTTGTGCTTAGTCTGAGACAAATCATAAACCTTTTGTCTTCTCTTCTAAACATCTTGGTAGTCATTTCTATGACATTCACAAGACGTGTCCAAGACATTTTAACTGAGATTTTTCTACACATAAATTTAGGGGCTCTTTGCTCATAATAAACGTCGTACTCGCTACAGTAATAATATCGTGATAAAATATTTTATTCAGTATCTGAATTTTCACGGTTTTCACCTACCGAAACATTATTAAAAATACACATTTAGTACCTAATTTTATAAAGTAGAATACTATGTAAATGTTTTCCAACAAATGAAATTTTAAAATGTAGAAAATTTGTCCCATCACTACGGTCAGTACATTAATACCAAAATATTTAAATTCCATCAGTTAGTACCTAAGTTTACAAAGTAGAATACTGAGTTAATGTTTTATAACAAATGAAATTTTAAAATGTCAGTAATTGGTCACATCAGTATGGTCAGCACTTTAATACCAAGATACATAGTAAATTACATCAGTTAGTACCTAACTTTACAAAGGAAAATACTAAGTAAATGTTTTCTTATAAATTAAATTTTGAAATGTAGAAAATTCATCACGTGACTATGGTCAGTACGTTAATGACAAAATATTTTAATTCCATCAGTTAGTACCTAACTTTGCAAAGAAGAATACAAAGTAAATATTTTCTTACAAATGAAATTTCAAAATATCGATAATTGGTCACATCATTATGGATAGTACGTTAAGATATTTAAATTCCATCAGTTAGTTGACTTTACAAAGTAGAATACTAAGTAAATATTTTCAAACAAATGAAATTTTAAAATCATTGAAAGATTTGGCAGATACTTCGTGGTGCAACATTATAATTAAAAATATGTTTTACTTTACTTTGTAATACACACACAATATGAGCTATTAAATTACAACTATAGTTTCGAGAGGAGCAGTCCCTCTCATCATCAGGTATAGATAATAACCTATATAATTATCTATACCTGATGATGAGAGGGACTGCTCCTCTCAAAACTATAGTTGTAATTTAATAGCTCATATTGTGTGTGTATTATAAAGTAAAGAAATTTTAAAATGTCAAAAATTTGTCAAATCATTATGGTCAATACGTTGATACCGAGATATTTAATTTTCATCACCCGTTAAATGGGCTTATTTTCAATGAGTAGTTTACATCTCATAGGTTGTTTTGAGAATGTCATGATTTTAGTTTTGTTCGTTTAAATTTCCATGTTGTATTTTTGTGTGGAATATGTACAATAGTCTTTGAAGATTGTTAACACGAAGAATGTTAATATAACATAATTTTAATGAAAACATCCGATATCTCCGACACTTTCAATGGGCATTTTTATCGCATTTGACTGAGCGTTCAAATTTCGACAAAGCTATCAATAAAAGCTATAGAAAAATATACAGTATTTAAGAGTAAACAAGGGTATGCTTTCTCGCGAGACGTATGGTGAGAGCATTTTGCTTTCGCTGGATAAATATTTCCCTTTTAATATATTCGTAAGTGCTCCGGGCGTCTAATGAACAACTCGAGTCAAACAAGAGCACAATTAATAAAATTAATTTAAAAACCAAAATTAGAATCATAAAGTAGGACGCGAAGCAATATCAAATTATGGGCGGGGGACCTGCCCGGTGGTTGTCTTCAGCTGCGAGGTCTGATTACATTATCCTAGCTTTCAACAAGCCCGTTGCCTTTAAAAGAAGATGAACAAAATACTTGCAAACAATATGCTTAATGGAAGCGTCGATGACAGCAATACCATTAAAATGGGTGCAATATGTACCCACTTACAAATACGCTGAAAGTTAGAACTAGGATTTTTACGAAATAAACCGAAATAAAATGTGTAAAATACCTCGTGATATTGCTACCACAAATTATCAAAATAATATTCAGATTCTAATATATTGTCACGAGATTTAAATAACTGCACATGATCAAATTGTTCCGATAAATCTAGAAGATTTTACATTAATCTGGAAATTAGCAGATTACACGAAAATATACCAAAAGCTTCGGTACGATAAGTATGCAATATGGCACATGGCAAAACAGTCTTAGTTAGATTAACCACAGAAGGCTACGTCATAGATTTAGCGAGAAACAAGCGAATGAAGTGGCTTGAATAAGACGTACCTACCTGCGTCTGTGATGCCCTTGCTGACACAGAGTGTAGGTATACTACTTTTGTATCTAATTAAATATAATTAAAAACAAATGTTTTGCTGCAATTCAAAAAAATGAGATCTTTTGATAAGTAATCGAAGTACTTCGAGTGGTGAGTTTCAATCACACATTTATTTGCATTTAATTTTCTAAGAGGAATAATATGCTATAAAATGAGGTCAATAAATACCTAAAATTTTAATAACAATTTTTTTAAGCCAGTTAAGACGAATTTATTTTCGTCCGCGCCCAGCCTTGAGCCAATATTTTACTGAAAAGGGTGAAGAAAATTGTTAATTCAGCGCCCGTCAAAAGCCATAATAAATCGCCCCTGCATTGAAATGTTGATTGTGTTAATATTGAATGGTGGTGGCGAACAAATATTAACGAAAACAAAAATACGTTAACAATGAAATGTAACTTTTTTAACAACACTTCAATCACATAAATAAATGTTTTTTTCATCATAATTTTAAATATTCTTTTTTATTGTCGTTGTTTTATTTTTGAATTTATAACCTGTTTTAAAAAAATATCATTTTTACAAAAAATTCTAAATATTTCTAGTCCTTATACAGGGTATAAAGAGCTAGTCCACGATACTTTACAAGTACCTGCGTAAATTAAGAGTTACTTTCATGATATAAATAAGTTACTTTTATGATACTCGAACGTTTTATATAATAGAATATAGGTCAGAAATGTTGGAAACAACAATCCTTGATGTCGCTTATCTCCTTAAGGACATTTGTCAAGTATAAGAAATATTTATTATTCAAAATTGAAGAAGAACTTCGCAAAGTTTTTGGTTTTAACAAATCTAATTTATAATAAAACAAAGCCATTTACCAAAATATGACATTATAATGACTAAGATTTTATGACATATTCAGAAGATAGTAATAAATGTGAATAAAATTATAAATAAATGTATTCAGAAAGAGATCATTTCAATTTAAAAGTATTGTCATTTATCGAGAAATCACAGTTACAGTTGCTGGGACATACCTTGCGGATACCGATAGATAGACTGCCAAAATGTATATTCCAAGCAAGACCAGAAGGCAGAGGACCAAGGGGCTGTCCAAGGAAGCGAGGTTACAATTAAATCGCACTGAGTGACCGCAAGTGGAGAGTGCACCGCAAGATAGGAAAAGTTGGAACCTTCTATGCGGTGCAAGGACTTTAACCCATTAGGATAAGGAGAAGAAGAAGAAGAAGAACTATACATGATGATGCGAGGGATTGCTCTTCTTGAAACTAGAGTAGTAATTAATAACTCATATTGTGTGTGTATTACAAAGTAAAAAAAACATACTTTAAATTAGCTACATCCAACTGTTCATTATATCGTGTCATTTGAAATAATTTTAATGTCAAGATTCCTTAAATAAAATAATTAAGTAATTAATGAAAAATTAAATGAACCCTTAATATATAATTTTGAATACATTTTTTGAATGAGAAAAGCGTGCTCTAAGTAGTGGTGTGGTGATGGTGGTGTCTGAGACGTGTAACACGTTTCTTTAATGAGATCCGATCAGATGGGTGTCCGCATTGTCTGTGATGAGAATCTTTGATTCGAAATCTGTGGTTAAACAAGCAAGCCGCCCCCGCCCGCCGGGGCTGATTTGTATGCAAGGCGCCATTTAATTCCGCAGAAGTTTCCTGGTGAGACTGGTGTTGTCACTTGTTGGAGACGTGCTCGTGCGCGCCGCCGGGGACGTGGTCCGCGCTGCAGCCCGGCTCCGATGACTCGGGCCCAGTCACAGTCGGGATAGATCATTAATCCGGGCCTTGCGTAATAGCTCCAGTCACTTATTATTGTTGCTGGTTTACATTATTCATATGATATTAATTGATTTATTTATTAAATGAGCTGTAACATATAAATATAATTGAATATATTTATTTATTTGTTAATTTATTTTAATTATTTTATTTTTGGGGAAAATTAACAGCAAAACAACAATCTTAACAAATATGAAATAATGGTTTTTAAAATTATGCCAATTATAAATTTTCCACTGAATATAGTAATTTCCTTTAATTTACTTTAACAGCGAGTGGAGAGGGTGGAGGGGAATGTGGGAGGGGAGTAGAAGGGAAGATATAATGTACGAATTAGTTTGGGTGCGGTAGTGGAGATATTGTTTGTTTTATGTTTCTATATATATGCAAAGGATGAAACAAATCGCTATCCCATTCATAACATACGTTCAAAAGAGTTTTTTTTGAATAAGCTAAACAAATTATAATTTTCGAAACTATGTAACTCTGTGAAAGGCCATTATATTATATTATATACGTATTGTCACGGGTCATTACTGCGTGGGACAATTGAAAGCACTGGAAACTAATAAGCGATTTATCAATTAGTCATTGATTATTTCAATAAATTGACAAAGTCACTTAACACTAATTAAACGAACACTTTATTCTTTAAATCACACTATTTCGCAATTTATCACTTGTCTATACAATTTTCATTATCGCTGGGAACACTTTATTCATCACTCGCTATAACATTCCTAACGAGTTCTCACACGTAGCAGTCGCATTTATTCATTTTAAGGTAAGAAACCCACCCACTATTTCTCATTCCAAAATTCCACGACTGGACACCATCTCAAATGGGGAAATGTCAAAACAAAACTTCTATTAGTCCGGCTATAATACGCCATACGCTGATCTTTCGAACCCTCGAGAAGATTATTTTCCTATCTTGCATTTAGTAAAAGATTCCCGTCGCTTCTAGACTGATCCAGGTGTTTCCCTAGTGTTGTAGATAACCCTAGATTACTTTAGGCCACTATCGATCCTTCCATAGTGTTGTGACACATTACGAGGGATTCGGAAAGTGCGTGGTTCCTTCTGCTTACCATTTCGTTACAGTATATTTAAAATGATAACGCTGTTTATTATATACTTAACAAATAGCGTTATCTCCAGTAATTAATAATACTAAACATTAGACTAAAGGACGACAAAGGACGAGGTGAAGAGTAGCGGGATAAGAGTCGTATAGATAAAGGGATGTGATTACTAATCAGAGAAAAGGAAATTAATAGAAGGGGTTTGAATATTAATTACATTTTTGTTATAAATTAAATGCTAAGTTTTCTAAGACCATCCTTTTCTTTTTCTTCTTCAGCCTTCATCTCTCCACTGTTAGATACCTGGTCTCATTCAAACTTTTCCATCCTTCCCTGTTGTTTGCATGTTGTAGCCATTTCTCCCCCCTCCCTCCCCCGCGGATATATTTTCAGCCCATCTCTTTTGAGGTCATATGTCTTATAAATTAGATATATTTTAAATATCTAGTTTCTTTCCCCTTTCACAAATGTGTATTAATTCTACGCTATTACTGTAGACACGACGATCTTCAGTTCTTTAACTCAGAAATGACGGACCATCCAAGAACTGAGGGCCGTCGTTTTGATAGTGCTAGCGTAGAATGAATACGCATTTGTAAAATAGTAAAGAAAATATATATCTAAGGAATCTTTCAGATTAATTGAAACAAAAATGTTATTAATATTCAAACACGTATGACGTCACGTATTCTGCGCTTATTGACCACGCCCCTATACTCATCCGACTCTAATCTCCCCTCGATTCCCACACAAAATCCAGTTATTGTGTTCTCAGAACATGCATAAAATATTATTATAAATTATTAATGAATCGAGGTCATCGAATGATACATACGTACAAAGAGTTTAAACAAGTATACCTCTGGGTTAGTAGAATCATAAAATGTATCTCTTGAATATTTCTGCAATTCTGTAAGTCAATATGGATACGAGGTACCACAATCCCATGTGTAATTACAAAAATTCTAGTTTGATTTATTTTTAATGCAGGGATTTATTAGTCTGCAATCGAGTTTCCGTTCTTTATTCTGCTGTATCTACGCGACAGTTGGACGTACAATAAATTTATTCAAAACGCTTATATATAGGAGTACCTATTTCACAAAGTTGATTACGATCCAAGATATCATATTAACAAGTAAAAAGAATTATATTTACATTTATAATTTTGAATATTTAAGCAATTTCAAAACTAGACTAAGTCTAAGAGAAATGCCACGTAATTTAATGACACGCTTTTGTTTAGTTTTTATAACGTTATTATTATTAATAAGGCACGGTTCTTAATTCTTAGGAAAAGGAAATTATATTCATCCTTCTTCCTTTATTTTTAACGAAGACATTTTATACACTCGTAGAAAAGAAAAATTTCTCGAGATCTGGTGTCGTAAAATCGAGACAGCCTGAAATGCTGCCTGGGGTTTATAGGTAATAGCGATTTTTTTCAGTTAGCCTTGTCATGTTTTCAAATTTCAATCTATATTTAAAAAATACGATAAAACTCTGCTTTTTGTTGAAAATGAAATGATATTAGAAATAACTTGAAAATGAGAACATTGTTCTCGAAATATGTTGATATTTTGTCTATCAAAGTGGTGAAAACAATATAATTTTGTTTTTTTTTAATTAAAAGAAGAAAATAGATTATATTCAAGAACACATTCTTATTGTGTAGTTGCAATTTGCAATTCGCAGAACATAAGTAGTTCTGTGAAAATTTAAAACCAAATTTATTAATCAATTAGAAAGGCATGCAGAAAAATCCAGTCAACGAAAAAATATTTTGGCTGCTACCGGGATTCGAACTCAGATCACCTAGGATTCCGGGCAGGAATGCTACAATTACACAACATCAGCTTGGTACTTTTCCATCAATGTATCGACCCTTTCCGTAAGTCTCGTTAATTAATTGATAAACATATGTTATCCATTTTTTGAGCAATCCGTTGATTGGATTTTTTGCATGTCTTTCTAAGTGATTAATAAATTTGGTTTTGAAGAATATAGATTTCAAATAACACACGGAGAACAATAATTTAAGTGTGTTAAGACTCGCTTTGAATAAATGATATTTGATGATTCGTATCGGCTTTTTTATGTCTCGCAAACAATAATCCTAGCATTCCTGACTAGCGGCAATCCCGAAAGGAAAGCGACTGGTGCGTGACTCCAGATCCATATACCTGGGAGAAACACAAACAAGAGAGAGTTAAATAAAAGTATGTAAAAATGTGTACAAAAACAGATTGGGTCTTGACTGGTTAACACATACGGAAGCAGCGTAATATGGAAGAAACAGAATATCGAAGTACTTGTCGAGTCTTTGGGCCCCCTACTCAGATAAGAACAAGAGGATGAAGATGATGATGATATAACCATATATTGATCTCGTTCTGTTTATAGAATTTTAACATAAGCTGGTTTAACAACACAGCGCGTACCACCACTGCACGATTCGTGTGGAGACTTTTAAGTGGCGGATAATTGTTAATCGAAGGAAATTTCTATTTGAAGCATAAAGGTTACCAAATCACGCAACACACGATTATAATTAATACTTAAATCGCAGTTTTGAATCCGAATATATTATTTGGCTTCCGTTAAGCCGGCGGGCTGAGACAATTTTTCGATTTCTTCCAAAGGCCAACCGGGACATTTCTCAGATAAGGTTGTACAATAAATTAAGTATTGAGCAAAGCCTAATTCGCCAGTTTGGATGTGAGGTTGTCACGACATTGCATTTTCGTCCGCGGAGGCTTTTATTCTTATTATTACAAATACATGTAATACGAGGTGAATTGTGATGAGTTTAACATTAAATTGGCAGGCATTAAATATTATTACAAGATAAAATGTCGGCATTTTTTTCACGTGTAACTGAAAACACACTTTGCATAACGACACCAAATGTAGAAAGCTACATATCTACAACAAATTATCAAAATAAATAGCATATAAAATATTTTATCAACTTAGAAAACAAATGACAGAATGGCTAATAGGATTAAATAAACAGCAATTGTTATAAAAAAGTATAATAAAACATAACTTAATTACTTCTTCAAAGAGGGCAAAATAATTTTGTGGTGCGTTATTAATATCCATACCTATAAAACTTAATGTCTGTCTGTCTGTCTGTCTGTCTATCTGTCTGTCTCTCTGTTCACTATACAAATCCACACCGTTTGTCCGATTCCATTCAAATTTTGCATACTTACGCTTTAGGACCCGGCGGGTAACAAAGGCAACATTTCCCCCCCTATACTCATACCCCTTCTCCTCCCCCTGACATATTTTCGATGAAAATCTGTACCGCTTGAACGATCGTACTCAAAATTAGGAAACTTATTCTTCAGGACACAGCGGGTAACATAGGCGATATTTTCCCCCCTATTCTCATACCCCTTCCTCTATCCCTGACATATTTTCGATGCAAATCTGTACCGCTTGAACGATCGTACTCAAAATTTGGAAACTTATTCTTTAGGACTCAGCGGGTAACATAGACGATATTTCCCCCTATTATTTTACCCCTTCCTCTCCCCTGACATATTTTCGATGCAAATCTGTACCGCTTGACCGATCGGACTCAAAATATGGAAACCAATTCTTTAGGACTCGACAGGTAACATAGGCTATATGTCCTTCCTCCCCTTTTATCTTTTCTCCTCCCCCTGATATATTTTCGATGCAAATCTATACCGTTCGAATCAGACCTTTGTTTCCCCCTACAAATTTATTTTCAATTTAATCCTTAATCCGTGCAACGCCGGGCACGACCAGCTAGTATTTTAATATTTTACTACCTACCTACTAAAGTCTCGAGAAAAGTAGTATTTATACTAAACGTTGATTTTGTTACTCACGCAGAGGAAACAGTTAATATTTTTCTCCCAAATTAAAGATTATCATGATTAACCTCGCAATGTTGACGCTAAATCAAACATAATAATTCGTTGTCTGTCTGTCCGTTCGTAACTTCGTGCAACGTCTGTAATTTCGTTCGAAACCACGGCCAAAAAACAAATTAAAAGGTAGGAGATGGGGCTTGAACCCCGGGCGTAACGCACGCTGCTGTCTCCGTGGACCGCCAAAAATATACTATAAATATATAGTAGGGTTTAGCAAGACGCGAACCATTTCATGTTCCGCCCAGCACAATCACCAGGTATTGATATAGTACCATTAACTGCTGGCAGGGGAAATATATATTTTTTTCATACATTTTGATTAGAGTCGTTTTTACTATTTCATGGGTGTCGGCTATAAATAAGTAAATAATTATTCTTTAGGAACTGGCTTGTAAAATAACCGTCGTTTTTGATGGGTTACAGCTAGTTCATTAATAATTTAACTTTATACTTAAGTTATTAATGACATGTAAAAAATGTTTTATAATTAAAATTGTTGTTTAAATATATAATGAACGCCGATTCCTTGGCAATGGAAAAAAAAATTTAAATGACCTCCTGGCAGACACGGATCCTTTTGATGCTTTACATTACTTTACGGCATAATTGTAGTTCTCTATTTCCGCAATAAATTTTGTTATGTTATATTTCAGCTGTTGAATTGTCGCAGGATTACTTGCAAAGATTTGCTCCTTAACTTAGCCGCAAAAGGAAAAGTCTAATTGTTTTAAGTCGCAAGATCTTAGTGGCCAATCAGATCTTTTGGAGATAATTCGTCCGGGAAATCTAGTGGTTGTGTGGCACGTTACACAGTCCTTTAGGATTAAGGCATGCAAATTTAACGGAAAATGGCATTACTAGTAAATCGGTAAAACTCTGAATTTAATACCGGTATACCAGTAAATAAATGATAATTATGAAGGCATTTAAAATTACTATAACTATTTTTTTAATTATTTTATTTCACTGTTAATTTAGTAGCAAACATATTATATTGTATGGGTCAATATATATTTTACATTAAAAATTATTACATAATCTCATAGTCAATTGAAAGTTTGTCATAATAAACTTTTTGCACTAAATTTTAAATTGCTTTATATTCACTGAATTTAGTATTATTTTCGATAAGATATCGAAGATTTTGAGGCCTTTGCACATCAGACAATTTTAAAGTAGTTTTCTTTTTTTTCTGATTCTTATGCTGTCGCCTCTTCTTGTGTTGTACGAATGAAATTTTTTATTAAATTTCATTATGTTATCAAAGTATTAGGACAATAAACCGTGATTTCAAATAATTGTTGAAAAAATAGTCTTTGGTTTACTGATTCTAATTTATAAGACTAGGCTATATAACTAGAGATAGTTTATATTTTACATCCAATTAAATGATCATTATTATAATATTTTGCATTAAATCTAAGAGTAGTAAAAAATTTATATACCTAAATAAAATACAAAGACACTCCAACAAAGACACAATCGCTTACTCAATACTGCAGCCGATCTGGTTACAGAATAAACTTACTCTGCAATATTTTGTTGCTTAAAAACACATATTCTGTCTACTGACATCTGACTCACTTGCTTTGCTTGCATTTTTAGTGCATTTCATTACAATAGCGTAGAGAAAAACAAAAATGTTTGAAATCTCACAGTTAGAAGTAATAAATCTGATCGGCGATGGACAAACAGCAGAACATTTGGTAAAAGAGTAGGATCTAGCGACCGCCAGACCTACGTTATAGTATCAAATCTGAAATATTTTCTCTGCAGTAGGAAAGAAGGTTTGGATATTATGGTATTTGAGTTTGGGGAATTTTGGTCAATAACAAGTAATACAGGTACAAAAAAATGTGTAAGTAAAACGTTAAAATATAAGGTATCAGGTAATATTGTTAAAAAAATGGCCCGAATATAATAAATAAAATGCAGTTTTGTTACTATAACACATTACCATAACATGTGCAAAAAATCTGGTGGAAAAAAAGACTCACGTAAAGCATCTGGCAATCATTAGTATGAATGTTCATTACTGTTCTGTTCAACATATTAAAAAATCAGTTTTGTTATTAAGGTTATCCTTCTTCATTTTTTTGTAACTGTTATCTGCCAAAATCTCTCTCACTCACATGTCATAATATCTAAACTGTAGTGAATACCACTTTGGAAATATGGGGTTTTTAATGAAAGAACAGGCGGTAGTTAATACTATAATTCTTTACCTACTATACTGTACATGTACAGAAAATATTTCAGGTTTGATACTAAAAATTAAGTCTGGCGGTCTTTAAGTAAGAAACGTCACCAGGTCCACTATGACACTAGTCTATCAAAAGTTTATATTTGAGTCTGAATTCTTCGTGAAAACCTGAATAGTATATGATTCCTATTGGATTATTCATAACTAACTAATCAAGCAGTTGTTTGCAGAGAGGTTCGAACGCAACAAGTGATCGGTAGCAAACTTCTTGTCCCGGTAAAACTTTTTCTTTCACTTTCGCTGGAATATACGCTGATCATACTCCGCTTCTTCTGTTGGTTGTATCGCGTGAGTAAAAGCGTCACGAATCACTGATCACTCTGGTTTTCGCTACGGTTCTATCACTGGGATGTCACACATTTTATCGCCACGAATGATTGACCCAGCGTCGCGTTTTTATACGCCGCGCCGCCATGAATGATAGACCCCGCCCTCGTTTTCATAGACGAAACCACCTTTCTACGTCCTCCGAGTCTCTGGCGGAACTTTTCAGAGATTACGAGAGACTTAAGATCAGAATGGTGAGGGTGCGTGCGTAATGTTATGGAATCTTCGAGATAATTCGATCGTATTGTTGTCGGTATTCGATAGGTTTACTATCTCGTTACAATATAACAACTTTAAAAAAAAATTGATCTTATGTGGATATTCTTAAAGTGGAATTGGTATACATTGCCTTGTGTAAAGTGATCACTTGAGCCAGCTCATACAGATCGTATGCTCTATAAAGACTTCCACACATATTTCCCACGTAAATGGGTTCGTCTTTGTGAGACTTCCATAATTTTTCTTAATTAATAATTATCCCTCTTTGAATAAAATCAAACCTGTGAAAAAAATCCAATAAAACTTACATAAATTTGATAGATGTGGTCATCATGGGTGAAATTGGTGAGTTATCTATAATATTGATGTCCCCCGGAGATAAAATCCAGTATTGTGTTCTAGAAAATTTTCAACAAAAAAATTCTGAATACAAGAACATTGTTAAATTTATTTTGGCTGTGGCGTCATCATTATCAACGACCGCGAAAGCAATACCAAGGGCGTAATGAAGGATAAGAAAGTGTTTCTAATAATCTATTTGCGTGACTCGATTCATCCCTAATGGCTATCATCTCTGTATCTCTGTACATAACGAAAAAATGTATCTCGTTTTTAGGTAAAATTAAAGTTTCATCCCTTCTTCTGAAAGATGAAGCATTTCTTCTGTTCCACCCTGGCGCTACATTTGCATTCCTCGTCTCGAATCCCGGCTCGGCGGAGAGACAGTTCGGAGTAACTTCGTCCTTTTTCTTTATATTTTCGTGAATGCGAAAAGAGTTCGCAACGAGTGAATTTTTATACATTTTAATAACACAAATACAAAAATAAGCTTAAGTCTACGGGAGGGTAAAAGTTTTCTTTCCGCGCGACTCACACAACTTTAACCGTTGTTTTTTTCAGCGGCGTTATTTCAAGGCGACTGTTTTATTTTTCTTTCTCAATATATACGAACAGCGCTGGGTCGACACGGGGCTGAGGATCTACGATATGAACACCATCTTCAGTTCTTAAAGTTTTTTCAATTTTACAATAATAATTGACTTTTTTACATTTATACATGACTACAATATTTTTTATTATGAAAAACCGATTTAAAATATACTAACTTACTTGCTTACTTACTTACCATCACGCCGTTTCTTCGCGGGGGTAGGCAGAGAGGATAGAGCGCCATACTCTTCTGTCCTGACATACAACTTTTGCTTCGTCTACATTCATACATCTTCGCATGCAAGCTCGACGGTTGTTCAGGCTTCTAACAGGACCATCTTCCAGTATCTGGTTAATCTGGTCGTGCCACGTCCGTGATTTTTAGATTTTTGTTAAATAAACAAGTAACACATATAATATACACTTAGAAATAAATGCATAAAAAGTCTATCGATTGAAAAAATATACTATATTATACACGCACATACATTGAGCGTTTGAAAAAAGGCTATTTTTATTAGTTTTTAATGAGATTATGAATAAAGGTATTCGTCTATTAAGCTTAATAAATAAACTCTTGTAATACATTACTTTCGATACTTTGTGGTATCGAGTCTTTTTCTTTCGATAAATTTTGTACACGATACTTTCTATTCGATACTTTTACACAATGAGTACTTTTTGGCAAGTATCGATACCTTTTTAGTCACTTTTTTGGCGACCTTTGTTTGGTTACCTTTTTAATTTTTTTCTGGCGATCTTTCTTTGGGTATCTTTTTCATTTTTTTTTCTGGCCACCTTTTTTTGGGTATCTTTTTCATTTTATTTTTGAGGACTTTTTTTTCGTTACCTTTTTCATTTTTTTCTTGGCGACCTTCTTTTTTTTTGGTCACCGATATATTTTCCTATGATATTATGATATTTTCCCGATATTACTCATGAGATATTATTCCCGATACTTTCTATTCGATATCGTGTCCCTAGCCACACGACATACGACATACGTTTAGTACGGACGAATTCCGTCCGTTTCAAAAATAAGTTCGGAGGCTCAGCCTCAGCCCAGAGCCATATATACAAATTACTGGCCAGACTTCGAGCATCCGACTGACGGGCACCGCGAACGCGAGCTTTATAAGACAATGCGGTCTCTCTTCGTGAGTCAGTTCTGGGCAACGGTGTCGCCATCTCTTCAATGTGCTTCGAACAATGCAATTATTTAAACACCTGCATAATATGCACGTACGTATATACATCAAAAAATTTTCTCCATCATCCAGGAACAACGGACTGACACATGGCTTATCGCAGTGGTAGCAATTTCGTATCGCGAAGTCTTGAGCGATCACACGTCCTGCTTTGGACGAATTATAACAAAATATATATTATTTTTTAATGAAAACACATTTTGTTGTGAGTTTGCAGTTTGAATAAAAATTATTTGATTTTCCTGGTGTCACTTACTTTCAGTGTTTATTACCTACTCAAAGATATTCATTGCATAATATAAAATTGATAACAAAAGAAAGATCCGTATATTAAAATCTCAGCTATTCTTTCTTTATTCTATGTTCTACGCCACAGCCAGCATTTCATTCTATTTTAATTTGTTCATTCCTCATTCTAATGAACACAGATTTCTCATACATGCTCCTAAGCGACCGCATTCAGTAAAATTTCATGAATGTATAGTAATATTATTAATCTAAATCTTATATATATAATTTTAAATATTATGTTCTTAAATTGTTACTATACAATGAAATGTCTTTTCTTAAAGAAATATATATATATATATACCTATTCATTTCACCGCAGATTCATTACATTAGCTATTTGAACATGGAATTATAAATGTATCATTTACGAATTACTACAATATAATACTCGTACACATAAATCTAAAATTTTTCGTAATTTTCAATAGTTAACTTAACAACATGCAACTCTCGGCATGGAAAAGTTCCAGGTTAGTATATCGGTGGTAATTATATGTATACATTGATAGCATATCTATATCTAAATGCATACATAGTATACCTATATGTATACATACATAGCTTTCTAATTGATTAATTTAATTTGATTTTAAATTATTAAACAAATATTAATTTTTTTTAAAAGTAGGTATATAAAAATAAAAATGATTCCATTAAAACATGCTTTATTTGGAAGTATTCACAATTAACGAAAGCTTTGTGAGCGCTTGAAATGCTTGCAGTATCATTTGCTTGCCTAAGCGAGTAGAAGACGTGATAGTAAATAATTTGATTGGATTTGGCGTTTACGTTGTGGAGATATTCGTGATTATCATTTTATAAATATTAATTAAACATAAATTCTGTTCTTTTCTCTATGTGCCTTTAATTATAAGTGTCTATTTTAATACTCGAGTTCCGAGAGAATCATTATCTTTATATGACATATAAAGTATTAAACGTAGAGATATGATAGTTTATGTTTTTCACCCTATTAAAAAAATGCTGTGAGACTTCTGTAATTTATCTTAATTGAATAATCATTCCTCTAGGGACAAAATCCAGTAAATGTGTTCTTAAAAGATACCTTCATATAAAAATATTGCTGTAATATGTAATAACTACTGGTATATGAATGGTGTTCAAAAAAAAGAAAATACTGGTTTTTGGGCGTATTAAAGTATCGTCGGGGTATTATGCAGTGTTATTCCGACCTTTCTGGCCCGTATAATACGGAATACACCAGAAGACCCAAACCAGAAGATTCTGAGTGGCCATCAATACCTAAGAACATTCGTATTAAAGTATATACGTGAAAATAATTCGTAAGAATTTCATGTTTACATTGAAAAGTATATTGCTTATTACTCCACCATAAAATATAGAGATATCATTACCACCTACAAAAATCTATGCATACTAGTTCATGAAAAAAGACTTCATATATCTCCAGAATACTCCATTCAAATAAATGATTCTCAGATTCGAACACTTATAGAACATCCAAAATTTGAAAATGTATGGATATTTTTACAAAATTGGTGAATTTTGCAATGCGTAGAGTTATCACTTAAGCTAGCTCTTTCAGGTTGTAAGCCCTGGGCCATCGTATAAAAAGACTTTTACACACGATTCTTACTTTCGCTTCTCCTGTGTGAAATTTGTATAATTTATATTAGCTTCCTCTCTGTGAGGCTTGTATAATTTATCTTAATTAAAAAATCCTGTTTACGAGTTTCTACATCATCAGCCCACGTGTGGTTACGTTTTTGGGAATATAGTTTTTTTTACTACCCAAAAAATGTAAAAATACTTGGGGCCAGACTATATATAGACTATTTAATATTTCTAGCCGACGTCAAATTTTCATCGCAATCAACATTTTGAACATTAATTTCTTATCATTTTTGTGTTTTAATCTTTTTCACGTCTGACAGTATTTTCAATTTATCAAACTTGTCCCTCTCCTTTGTGGTACTTTGATTTCCAAAGGAATCAAACTTTTTCTTTCTATTTATTTCACCGTGCCTTTTTTGTGTATTTCCACTTACATAAATTACACAAACTATAAATATTGAATAAATATAATTCAATGAGTGGTGGATGAATGACTCGAGTCATTATATTATATTGATCGGCACGTTCTGAATAATATTTTGAGGGCATTAGAACACTTTTTGTTGGAATATTTATGCATACATTTTTATGTCATTTTTATCAATACATAGTATAAAGGGAAGTCCCCGACGAGGGTCTGTCTGTATGACCGCGCTAATCTGGAGAACTACAGAACGGATTTGTTTGCGGTTTTTATTGTTATGGTCTGCATTTTTCCAGAAAGATTTTTATATATTAATAATTGCCATAGTGCATAAATGAGTTGATCATTAACGGTATTAGTTAATCAAGTCGGTAAAAAATTTGACGCTAAAGCTCTTTCATGGAAAACGCTGCCTTATCCGTTAGAGATACAAAAAAATTGTGTAGGAAAGAATTGTGTTAAATTAAATAATCTACAAAAAGTTAATGGTAGCTGCAACTTCATTCTTTGGCAACAAGTTTAAGGCTGTATAAGAATGGATCGGCAATGTTAATTTCTGCCAAAAATATAACACTGGCTATGCGGGGTGAAATAAGCCTCTGATATAAATCCAATTAAGGTATTTTAGAAGAGAGAAGTTATGGTATTTTAGGATACGTGAAAACATTAAATACGATGTGCTCTGTGTATTTAAATATTTTGATTATACTCTCTGATATTTAAATATACCTACATTTCGATGAGACCTCTATAATATATCTTGAATACTGATGTTCCCTTGGGGATAATATCCAGTATTTTGTTCTTGAAAATTTTGAATCTTGAAAAAAATATTCTGAATCAAAATAAAATGTTTCTCTACAATGCGCAAATTACATAATCTCGCAAGACACTGTTATATGAAACTTGATGATATCTAAATAATATATTTTTTGATTGTAAATTGGCAGCAAGTTAGTCAACATATGATAGTATGTTAAGTATACGAAGTTCTCACCAAAATTGTTGCAATGTTGTCGTTCAAAAGACATTCCGAAGTAGAGAAGTGTAAACGAATTAATTAAGCGTATATTATCCGTCTAAGAGGAACTTGGTGTTTTACCACGATAATAAGCCATCAGCACGTCTATACTTTGGGGGTGTTGTGCCGTGACGATGGTACTCGAATCTTTTAGATAATGCATGCTGATATAATATCGAGTAGAGCTTGAGGAATTTTTGAAGATACAAACCTCAATGAAAAGTTTAAATGAAAGTAAAATGAAACAAAATGTGAAAGAATCTTTTAAATATCTCTAGAAAAGAAAAAGTTATGGAACTTTAAAGTTGCGTTGCAAAAATAATTTGGCTTCGTGTGACATCACTTGAGCGAGACAACGAGGCTCGTATTCGCTTTGCGCCTGTGCCTGTGGTGCGATGGTTTCGACTAGGTCAAATGACGTCACAGGTGGCACAGGCCATAGTCATCCCGCGCTAAAATACATAAATTTCAATACATTTTTTTTATTATTAGTTTTGATCTATATTTTAATTCCATTAAGTTGAATGTAGTTATTATCAACACAATGAACTTCTCCATTGAACAGGTTCAGCGCATTTTTTAAAGAATTGAATTGCCCAACAACGAAAAATTTGGATAGGCCATAGTATAAGGCATCCGGGACTGCTTTTTACCATCGTCGAGGGAAATTTTGAAGGCAACTATGTTGGAGGCCGCCCGAGATCAAGCAGCGTAGACCAGATTATCAGAGATGTGCGCTGTAGCACCTACCAAGAAATGAAAAGAGTGAACAAATCGAGTGCTTGTTGCAGACCGATCCTAGGATTGCGACTCAAAAAGAAATAATTTAAATTACAGATGCCAAAAGTGGACATAAACTGTAGCTTTCTTTTGTTTTTAATTACATTCAAGAGATTATTTTTGGCGTATAGATGCAAAACCGCCATTTTCAGTATAGAGCCCATATGAATAATGGCGGTTTTGCATACCGTCATTTTTGATGGGTTACAGCTAGTAGAATACATAATAATAACATTTCAAACCAATAAAATATATCGAAGATATCTCATACGGTCAGCCGTATATGTTAACTCTAAGAAAAAAAATTAGGATCCGCACTTGTTAAAAGTATGTTGTTTTATGAATAAATGAAACATGCATTCCAGAGCTGCGAAGGCAAGTTTATTACAATTCAAATCAAAGTCATAAATGTTCCTGAGCTTGTAGACAAGCGCGTCACATTCCGAGAATATTTAAATTAAATATAAGTTACGGAGAGGCCCGGAGTGTATATTTGAAATTTAATATCAAGTTTTATGATTTTTCTTTACGAATTTTACTTCAATTCGTTTGTTTCATGCAAAATGATTCGCTACAAAGAATTTTTGACAAAAACAAGGGTTAAAGTTTTGATCTAGGTAGGTACATTTTTTCACATTATTTAGATTAATTTACTTTCTAATCGAGCGAGTCTTACAATCTATGATGTGTAACATTTGACATCTCACAATTAAAAATACCAATTGAGCTGCAACAGAAATTAAAATCAAAATTTAAAAAAGCTAAATTAAATACCTATATATTTTTTTAATTAGTAAACACGAGTAAAGAAAATGTAAATGCATTTATTTATTATTGAATTTTGCCGGACTAGGTAGGTACCGTATATCTACATAAGCAATTTTATTTAGAAATATGTTTGGTCAGTTATATGTTTTTATTTATTTTCGTAGATGGCGGTAGTGTCACGCTATGCATATTGTATGAAAAATTTGAATAAATATTTAAAAATAATCGCATAAATTACATAAAATTTGAGAATGTCAATCATTAAGGATAGTTATTGTTTACATTAATGTAAAAAAAAAGAATTTATTAGATACTTTCAAAGTTACAATATCCACACGCTTGACACCAGACGCGCAACATAATATATACAAAATCAGAAGCATTGGCTTCTGCTTTTGCAGTATGCGTTTTTGCCGTGGTGGCACTTGCTGGACATTGATTTGTTTATGAACGATAATTTTTTTCGCACGCTTCCCCGGCTAAAATTGGCTTTTAAACATAGTCCGATACTGAGATTTATCTTAATTGCATTTTTTTACTGTGTACAAAATACACTCTTATTTAAAACTCAGCCCACTATACCAATTAAAAGTGTCTTCGACCCGCTCTAGCAACTCTCATATTTATACATACCATCTTCAGACTGAAAATTTTTTCTTTTATACAATTTTAGCACGAGGGTGTTAAACTTCTAGTCTATATACCGTTTATGCAGTAATGAAAGCTTAATGGTTCTATATAATTTCTAAATATTTGTGATAATTTTATTTTAATTTTGGGATAATTCTACCCTTCTTTGTTTAGGAAAGGGAAGCTTTGAAACCGAGCCTGTGTCATAAAGAATATGTGTACTGCTGCTTCTGGATGATATCTTGTTACAGGGATGGATCATTCGAGATAAAAGAGAGAAATAACCTAGATTGGTGTTATAGAGATCTCATTGATCGGACAGTCAATAGCGGTAGAAGATTTCCGCTCATTACAATTGAGGGGTATAAACACAAAGGCATCAGAATCCCGCTGAGGTGTTTCGAAGAAAAATAGTAAAAATCTGTCACTAATCAAGGAATCTATGAAATCTACGTCTTATTGGAAATAAGTTTTTAAATTAAATTGTCATCTCAGTTTTCATTATGTATAGTTATATAAATGAATATTTAACTTTTAAATATGGATATTGTTGTGTTTGCTATCAATCAGTGAATATTCCTACTTTTACCATTTACATTGGCTATTTTGCCATGTGAAATATTCTTGGGCGCTGATTGGTTGAAGTAGATATTGCTACGTTTCCTTTTTGAATAACGAGGATATTGCTTTTAATGTTATTTTGAAGTGTTTATTGAAAGTATACTGTGCCAGTACGCACCCATAGTGTACTAGCGGAGTATACTTTCAAGAGTAAAAATAAAATATATGTCATGAAAGTATACACGATTTATGCGCAATACTCGAGTATAGTTTCAACCACATCGGGTAATACAGAAGTTCGGAAACTATACTAGGCTAGTACCAATTTAGCAAAATCAATTGGACTAATAATCTTAGACTTTTGAATATTTTAATGAGATAATGTAAATATGCTTTTAAATTAGTTTCACTTGTGTATAGCTATAAAAAATGGGATTTTAATCAAACTTTTAATTGTTGAATAGCACCACAAATACTAGCTTACTATTGTGACTTGAATATAGTATACATCACGGGAAAACTGACAAAGCCTGTCTTTAATTGCACAAATTAAACAAGACATCTTTAATTACCAATCATCTTTTATTATGAAATTTGATATAATGATTTTATTATAAAATGATGCCTAAATAATAATATGTAACTGGATATTTCCTTAATTTTAAGTGAACAATGTTTTAATTAAATTATTTATTTTGCGTCATCTGGGGTCGATATTCTCTAAAGTCTCTTTTAAGAAAATATTTAATGAGTTAAGATTATTATTACGGTCGTTGGATATATTTAAGTGTTAAACAAACTGGATATTCTTTACGAACCGTATATTTTACAGAGGAGCAGATCTTGACGTTTCGCTGAAATCTTATCCAGCTTATCAGATTTGACAAGACAAAAATCTTATCAACAGAACCGCACTGTACACCTAGATTACTGAGAGAGTCCATTGAAATGTACAAACATCCTAATTTCAATAGAGATGACAGTGACAAACTATCAAGTATTTGGCACCCTTTTCTCACGACTTATATTCCATCTTTAGGAGACGTCGCAGAAAAGCCCGAAGATGTATCTAAGAAGTAAATATTGCACACTGGCGACCTCTATCGTAGAAGAAGTGAACACTTTACAACAAAGTGCATATAATTTACGACCTCGGAAGAAATAATCAGTTCGGCCTACACCTCCGCCGTGACAGGACGCTCTCCTGATGAAGCTGAATAATACTTCAGCGAAATGTCGAGATTTGCTTGTCTGTAAAATAAACGGAAAAATTAAAAAAAAATCATATAAAATATCCGTTTGATTTTACACTTAAGTATCTAATGAGTCTTTGGTAATTATTTTCACAATTTAATAGGTAATTCCTCGAGTTGCGTCAAAATCCAATTATTTTTCATTTGTTTACTAAAACACTGTTTATCGAAACAATGGCACGTGTGGAAAGATGATGCAATGGAAATATAGAATAGATAAATATTCTTCCGTGCAAAAGAAAAGGAGAGAAATCTACCAAAATCGGGAGCATGTCACTAATTGAGTACACTTTCCATCTGCGCGGGCAAAACGTGCGCCTAGAAAGCAGACTCGGCTATTGCGGAGTCGTATTAACGTAGTATATTTTCCAGGAATTTTTTTTGTTTGCGGTGCTCGAAAACTTACTCGATTTTAGCGTACTGGCAAAGTACACATTCCGCAACTGATGCGTGCCATTAGGATCGGAGAATATACTCGAGTGTTGCGCAGCTCTGCGCGCTAGTACAGTATACTTTCAATGAACGCTATTTGGAAACATGATTTTTGAAAGGATATTTCCTATACAATCTCGAATTCAGTACATTATAAATAAGCAAATCTCGGTGACTGCATTCAAAATATATTTTTTGGATAACTATTGGATAAAGGTCATGCTTGCTTGAACATTTTCAACTCATAATTAAAGCAGGAATGTAGTCCTGCGAGGTAATTAATGTTTTTCAAATAACCCTGTTTATCTGAAAATCAAACTTTTATTAATTTTTAATACAAGTGTGTTCACTCAAACATAAGTTTATATAGAATTAATATTTTTTTGTTGTTGTTTATGGTTGTTTAAAACGAACCCATAAAACAGGTTGGCAATTTTAGATATCTAGGCGTGATATCTAGACCTGGTCGGAGGTGTTGATATATGATATGATATGTATGAAGAAATACAAGCCCAAGTTAATAGGTTAGCGGCGATTTGGAAAAATAAAAATATGGACACCGAGAGCAAAATGAGAATCTATAAAGGTACAGATACACATGCTTATTAGTGGCATGCTCATAAATCAACCGGCGGTTGTATTGCTAGTGGCATGCTCGTTACTAGCAATGTGCGTACACACATGCCACTAATAAGCAAGGCCTAGAGAAGGTCGATTATGCGCATGCTCACGTGCCACTAAATAAGCATGTGTATCTTAAAGCATACTTAAGACCAGTGACATAGGATGTTGAAGCAAGGGCAGACACAATCAAGACTAAATAAATAAGATATTGAGGGATCGCGCGAGGAATACCAGAATAAGGGAGATATGCGAGACTGAAGACATTATACGATTGAATAGACAGCGAAGTAGAGACTGGTATGATCATGTCCAGAGAATGGACAACTCCAGACTCCCTTATATCGCACCACATACACAGCCTCGTGGAACCTACCCTAGCGGGAGAACAGCTGGGAATCCACTTCAAAGGAGGCGTTATTCTCTGGAGAATAAACCACAAAAGTTTATTAAAATGATGAAGAAGTTTATTAAAATAAAAAATTCTCTGAGCACCACATGGACAATTACATTTGAACAAAATAAAAATGTAGCGTATATAAATAAGTATGTAATAAATAATTGACAAAAAAATATGGATTTAAAGTAAAGGAAAAAAGAGTAGCTTGTTGGTCTTGTGGTTAGGACTCTCGCCTCGTGATCCAAAGGTCGCGGGTTCGAACCTCACTCCAGACCAGCAAGTTAGTCCTATTTTCATAGCACAAGCGTTTAGCTTAGTTTGAAAACAGTAAGAATATTGATGTGACACGTATTCCGTGTTCACATCTCTATTTTTTTAAAAAAAAAAAAAAAAAACCTCTGTAAAAAGCTTATCCCGTAGTAAGTATATTACAATACGCTTCAACTACCATATGAAGAGACTATGTTGGGCGGATATAAATAATTTACTGAGGTAGGTTTTTATAAAAATAAATAAAATAGCTGTATAATAAAAATAAATGAAAACCCCTAAAAAATGATGGTACTTTTACATGTCGGTTTCTAAAGAATAGCGATGCGAGTGAAATTTTCACCTTTTCTCATAGCTTCTCTTACATTTTATATCACATTCGTTATTGAAAGTTATCAAATTAAAACTTTATCATTCGGTTTAATTTATTTTATATACCAATGTAGGTATATCTTTCTAACACGACACAAACTAAATTATTTAATCAATTAATTAATTGATTAAATAATTTAGTTTTATATCTTGTTGAACATGAAAATAGCGTTGGTATTTTTCAAAATGTTGAATGCAGACTGTTTTAAATGACAATCATGTGTGTTTTTTAAGACGCCATACAAGAGAAGAGGAGATGGAATAAAAGTAAGGTAATATAATCTAGCTATCAAGATTGGCAAAGTATGGCCAAGTCATTTTCAAGGGATATTTCGATTCCGGATAGTAGTATTTTTCAGTCTGGTACGAGCTATCTTTATTTCAGGTGGACGGAACGGTTAATATATGTAATGACGGTCATACTACGGACGTTGCACGCTTATCTAACAGACATAAAGCTCTGTATCTACAGTGTGTTACTGCGCAACGTCCTCCTATGTATCTTACTTTATATTGCGGGACCGCGGTACGGGTAGGCTTGTTTGCTTTGGTTTGGTTTCAGCCAAACCCATCGTCCGCGACCGTGACGTCATCCGCGGTCATATCTGGGTAGCAACCATTTCAGTTTATGTGCCGTATTTTAGCGAACTGTAAACTTGTGTTTAAAACCAGACCTATACAGTCATTTAAGTGTCACTTTTTCTGAACTGAACCAAAATACCATAATACTATTAGTTAAATATTTATTAAAATTACTAACATTTTTAAATATCGTGAGAAAATATGCAAAACTGAATACAGTGGAAGTTCACTTTCTTCCCAATGAAATGGATTAATTCTCGACAGCTAAAGATGTACTAATTTGTGAGCTCCCGTTTCTCATTCTTATCACAATTAGGTCACAATTCAAACGTTTTCAAGGCAGGTTGTTCCTTTTATGCGTTTTTCTGCAGTAATTTGGTCTCGGGCCTAATGCATGTGTTTGTTTATAATGTTTTCATACATAAAGTTAAATATTTCATCGATTATAAGACTTGCCGATATTTTAAAATACCATTGATAAAAATAATAAAATCATTTATTTTTTTACAAAATACATAATATTCTCCAATTTGATCATTTCTTCAACGTCGAATACTTGTTTCACAAATTTTAATATAATCTGTAATTAGTTATATATGGATTTCTAACAGGTAATCCATTATAACGTTTAAATATTAACCTATTAATTCCTCTCTGGAAACATATAAACTGGATTGCACAATTGTTGTTAAAAGTATTGAAAATACTTTTATACATAAGTAGTTTTAACAAATTTTTTATCTAGATTTTCGGTATTCTAAAAATACATACTCGCCACAAACATAACAAAAACTATACGGGTTTCTTTAGCAACGTTTTCGAGCCGTAGACATATCGAAAAACTGAGATAGGTATAATAATTCCAAGTTGAGTTAAATTGAAAAAAAACTACACGTAACGCCCAATTGTAGGTAGTTTGAAAATATCTAATAATTTAAAAATAGAACTGTTTTAAAAAAATATGGTTTAATTCATAATACCTATGTAAAACTACTTAATAATAAGAGGAAAAAATCAAAACTATTGTTTCTTGTTTAAAAATCAAAACTATTTTGCAATCTCTTTCTTTTAATTCGTAGCGTCTGCTTGTCTGCCGAAAAAACTTTGGATCAATTTTTAACCCTTTTCCCATGATGCAATCGAGCCGAAACATTGCAAGCAGACTCATGGCGATGATAAAAATAATCTAAGAACTTTTCGTTTAAAAAAAACTAATAATAAGATTAATAATTTTGGATTTATAGAAATTTTAATGGTTTTTTCAAATTGGAAACCATTCAAATGAGAAAGCGCGAAACCTGTTTCAACTAGTCTGACTCGAGTCATGGATCCAATCAGACGGTTTTGCCGACGCCGTGCCCCCCTATACCAACTATTACGTTTTCAATATTCTATAAGTTTTAAGGATAATAATATACATGGTATAGATTTTCCACATGAGCTTAAAGCAAGAGGAATATATTGATAGAATACCAAATTGGAAACAATACAAATGAGAAAGGGAGTATAATAAAATACTGGTTTTTATGGGTTAGTTTTTTTTGTTTTTTCAACAAAAAAAGTGTTAATCACTCAACATGTTTTAACTTGACTAAATGTATAATAATTATTCCATTTTATTTAATTGAATAACAACACAACTTTTCATTGATGCTGTTTTAAACTCCAATAACAAATACAAATTGATAGTGTTTTGTAGACCGAGGGTAATACGATACAGACCTTAACATTACTGAAGATATTTTTGTAACAGGTGTACAGACTGAAGCGTTGAATTGATTGCAAATGACTGAATTCCTAGTTACATTTTATTGTCATACACTGTAAAAACCATTTTTTTTATATTTAACAACAATTTAGTAACACAGATAGTATAAATTTAAAGTAAAGTTAAAAAATATGTGCTGTAACTTTTGACTTGCTGAATTATTGATAGCGATATAAGACTATATATTGTGAATTAAGAGACACCAAAATAGTACCGTTTACAGTTTAACGTAGACATCACATGTATAGAAATAATAAACAAAATGTTTTTGATTCTACGCGTACAATGCCATCGTAAGGTGAAACGCATCTCAAGTAGAAGCGAAAACAAGTTTTTTTGCTTCACATATGACATATACATATGACGCGTCCAATAATCGATTAATTAACAACTGCATTTATAATTACTGATTTGTGACTCCTATCGATTTTATCAAAGATCTCAATGAATTAATCGCCTAGGCCGCCAAGTTTTCAGTTTAGAAAAAATATAAAATTAAATTGTTATTAATTAGATTAACCCTCCTGTAAAATCAGTCGTCCGCTAGTTTACTGAGGGAATCGATACTCCCCCGATCACAGCATTTAAATGTTTCGGCATACGGCCGATTGTCATACGACGATAACACTTTTTATGCCTCGCTGTCACGCGGTCGTTGAGATTATAAAAAAATACATTTTGAAAGCGATTGGCATTTCCAAATGGATATTTTACTGTCGCAAATAACCATTGATGGTCTGGGGGGTAATTGACTAGGAAACACATTCATTACACTGTGTAATTTATTTGAAATTGTTTGTACCGAAACGAGCGCTATTACAGGATAATAATAAAGCAGGTAGAATGCACCTGCGGAAATAACCATGTATTTCTATCAGCATATTTACAGTACGTGCAATACTTTGTGGTACTGGTAGACAAAGAATTTGTACACGAAACATGCTTTACATTAACTAATAGCTTTATTTATGAATAGCTTCTCGTGTAGATTTCAGATAATTTTTCTATCATTGTATGCACACGAAAATCTTTTGAGCAATTTGAAGGACTATTTGAGTAGAAGCCAGCGACTGTCAGACTTATGTTATAGTATTAAACCTGAAATATTTTCTGTAGATGTACACTATAGTAGGTAAGGTTTTGATATTATGATATTTTGTTTCAGAGGATTTTGGTAGATAACAGATAAAACAGGTACAAAAGAATGTGTAATTAAATGTTAAAATTTAAAAAATATCAGGTAATATTGTTATACAGTGGCCCGAGTAAAATATATAAAATTCAGATTTTTTGCTAATTATAACGTAAATGACATCATTATTTATAGAGCTTCAAAGTGTCTGGCGGAAGAAATGACCCGTGAAAAGCATCTGGCAAACATTTATGAGCGGCCCTCTTAGCCCAGTGGATGAGAGGCTTCTCACACCAAGAGTTCCGAGTTCGATTTCCGGTGAGGTTACAATTAATCTATGTGATTTACTAAAGCCTGGGTGTCTTGTGATGTGTTTTGCTTTTATAATTGAGCCTCTTGGCCTGTTGAAGCGGAAAATAATAACAAAAAATAATAGTACTCTTCTGTTAAGCATATAAAAAAATCAAATTTGTTATTTTTAAGTTTTACTTCATATTTTTGTGCCTGTATTACATGCTGTCTGCCTAAATCCCCCCAACTCAAATGCCATAATAACCGAACCTTCTTACCTACTTCTTACCTACTATCGTATTCAAGTTTATAATCTAGTGCATTCAAAGTTTTGTGTTTACTTATACTCGTACGTATGTAGGTACCTACAGATGCTATTATATTAGGTTGAAGCACTATATTTCGCCGTTTTTTTAAAACATGACCAAAAATAAACTCAAAACATATTATGTACAATTATCATTCGTCACCATCAACGTCATTTGTCACCATAAACGTCAATTACTGCTTCTCATTTACTTGGAAGATGGTCGATTCCGCGGGCGAAGAGTATCCAGTGTCCTTGTGATGCCACTTCCATAAGCGCCAGAAGGGCTCGATTAAACTTAGCGGTCTCCTGGGTCAAGGCTCGAGCCTCCATTCGCTAATTACTAAGCCGATGTTATACTGCTAGATTTACACGGTCACGTGTCACATGTGTTGAAATTTGGATTCAGTGGTATCAGTCGATTAGTTTGGGTCCACTTGGACCCGCAATTCTATGTAAGTTTGTCAAAATAGCATGACCATGCCAGCTAGAAATTATTTACATTGTATTTTGGAGAGTTTAAAAAAATATATTGTTATAGTAATTATTTTTATAATTATTCTCAATTAACGCTTTAACAGGTTCAAGAGATCCAATTAAGTCATTGTATTACAAAAATACCCAAGCCTGAGTAAATCACATAGATATATTGTGACTTTACCGTAAGTCGAACCCAGCGATGCGGTGCGCGATGTGAGAAACCAGTATCGTGTCCACTGGGCTACGGGGTTGCTAATTCAGTTAATTCAGTACTGTGCGAAAATATATGAGTTCTTTTTCATAAGTTGTCGTAATCCATCTAAATCGTAATCTAAGTCGTAATCCACCATTAAAAATATTCGTGTCCAAAAAAATAGTTCAAAACTAGACCTTAGTTTATTAGTTTATTAACACTTGGTGAAATACCAATCAGTAAAATGGAAGATCACCGTTCACTGCGAATGTTTTTCACAGAATTACAGGAATTTTTTCAATTCATTCAGTTGATTTTTCAATTGAATCAATTGAAAAAATCATCAATCAGCAACAATAGAAAGTCCTAAATTTTTATCAAAATATTTTACACATAAATAATTTTGGTCTTAAATTGAATGATTTAGAATAATTAGAAATTGGTAAAGCTTATAATAGTAAACAAAATATTATTAATAATCAATTAAATTTAACTACTACCCCAATTCTAAAAAAAAATCCAATAATTGCAAATAATCAAGAACTTCAGCAATAATATATATATATATATATTTTAAATAATTTAGTAAAACAAAGAACATTATTTATTTTGATATTTTGACATATATATAACACCCTGACGATGGAAAGGTTTTTCAGAAACACGTAGGTGTAATTAATCAAATAATATTAGTAATACATACATTTAATACAATCAGTATTTTTAATAACGGAAATGTTTTAAAACTTTGAAATATTGTATAAAAATACGTGAATTCGCTTAACGATCAAGACGCTGATGTTAGATTATTTTTGGAATTCTTAATATATTCTGTGTTACACTATTTAATTGATTTAATTATTAGTTTTTAATGACTAGGGTGGATAACAATTCGAAGGCCTAACATTTACTCACTATTGAAATGAAGCTTATTTGCCTTAGAATATAAAATGGTTTTAAAGCACAGAAGAAAGTGGATAAATATTTTTTAATTGTGCAATGTGCATATTCAAGTCTTCGAAATATAAAAATAAAATTAAAAGCTGTTAATTAAAGTTTTTCACTGGTGAAATATTCAGAATCGGCGGCCACGAGGAACTCAATTATGGGTCGATGCAGCCCTTTTTTAACGTTTTAATAAAATTAGAAAAATGCTTTTTATAAATTTTTAAAAGTATATAGCAATACGCGAGTTTACTATCCACTAAAAATGTGACAAAATGATGGGGACTGATATTGAAATGATACTTCCTCAAAGATTAATAAATACTAACTACATTCATATTCGGTAGTTTTATTAGTAATAAAAAATATATTATATTTATTGGACTCTTTTTTCTAAAGAAAAATCCATAAAAAAAGTGTTAAAAACATTTCACGTATTACTTTATACTAAAAGGCCCCTGGGCATCATTGTTACTGAAAAATAAATGTTGCTCTTTTTTGGAGAAAGAACTAACGAACATAGTGTTTTGAAATCAAGGGTTTAATAATAATAAGCAACTTTTGAAATAAAAATATATATAGGTAATATATATTTTTCATTAAATTCATCATCATCATCAATTACTTTACTTTATAAATTTATTTGCGACTTCGTTCCGTGTGCATCTTAAAAAGACTTTGATTAATGTTATCGATATAAATAGTTTCGTCTCTGTGAGACTTGGAAGTAGTTATGCAGAAAGAAAATGAGTTATGGTTTGGGAAGCTCACTACGATATCCTTATGTTCTGAAAACGTCCAAGGTCTAAGACCTAAAATACGGCCATTGCCTTTAAATTAACTCTAAACTTTAACAAAGTTGTTTGTCTGATTTCTGCGGGTTCAAATTTACAAATCCTTGGCAAAAAAAATATTGATTAAAATCATCTATGTCGTATGGACGCAGTATGCAACGTTTTAAATCTACTGCTACTACACGTTAGTAATTTTGTAGAATACATTTAAGGAGGTTGAACGTTTTCTACGCCTCAGATAAAACCTTTTATTTCATGCATCAAATTCATAGAACATCTACACAGAAAAAATTAAAACAATGTTTGTTGGTATATTTAGATTTTTTTTAAAAAGAATCCAACCTGTAAAACGCGACATATCTTAGTAAGCAAAAGTTTTTTTCTTACAATTACATTAAAAAATGTAAAAAAACATCTTTAAAATGAGCCATATGCAATAATGAATGAAATATCAATCTTTTTGTAGGTTTAAATTTTAAGAAGCCGTTTTTTTAGTTCCATGTTGGATGCTTTCTGCATAAATACTTCCAATTTATCTTAATTAAACAATATTATATTTCAACCATAATAGTATCCAGGCGAATCAGACGAGATGTGTTTCCTGCAATCTGATTACCCACTGTAGTCTGCAAATGCTACAGTGATTACGAAATGTTACATCAAGCTATTTGCGTTGCAGCAGTAATTGTTTCCTGTCACTGGTTTCAACAACGCTGCCAATCCGCGATACAGAGAATTACAAAACTTGAAAATCAAATTATCTACCGTAAAAACATTACAAGTGTAATCGTGGCTGTCTGCAGACGACAAACGGATTTGTTTTGAAAAACTGAAAATAAATGGAAAATTGAATTATTATTACTAAATATAAAACTATCACCCGAAACAAGCAGAGATTCGACAACGGCTTATTCTGTAAATTGGACAAGTTGAATAGTTTACGATCTTCATATTGCTTTTGAAGTTATTTGTTTTAGGTCTCGGTTATAAGTTGGAATTATTAATATTACCATTTGAAATAAGTTTTCCTGTTCTGCGAGCTACCATCTAACTTTCGTCATTCCCCCTGGGGATAGGCAGAGGCCGTAGAATTCTACACCTTTCTAAGACGACAAACAAATTTTGTCTCTTTCGCTTACGTGAGTACGTTTTGCACGGCAGCAGCCAAAATTAATATTTTAATAAAAAAATGTTGGTGAAAATCCACCATTATTTTGTTCCCCGTAGAGGTAGGCAGAAATAATAGAGCGTAACACACTTTCCTACAACGACACATCATTATCTATTTCCATATGGAATCGTTCAAAAACGTGGAATTATCTACTCTTCAAATCAAATAATAAAAAACAGCATATCAGAAACTTTATTAAAAAAAATACTAAAAATAATATTCTTAATTATCGCTTAGTTATAAATAGAAAATAAATATTATAAATATTCTATCATTATTCACCGTCGCCATGTGATTACTAGTTCTATTTATCATAATTGTATTTTCAACATAATTTTACGTTTAATTTTAAATATTCATTAGATTTGAAGAACAATGGCAGTTATTATCCATTTAAAGACCAAAATTGTATTTCAAATTACGATTGTAATTTCTTAATCCGCTTCTGTTATTATTTATTGCCGCGATTTTCTTTGATTTAGGACCTAATTCTAACTCTAATGTTATTCTACGGAACACCCGTAAAAATCTCTAACATAGTAATAAAATAATTTCTTATAAGGTTGTTTTAAAAATGACACTGTAATAAAATATAAAAATTGGATAGATTCTGGAATATTTTTCCCGCTTCTAAAAATCCGAGCACGTCTTTAATATTACAAGACAATGTTTCAAATCTGATAAGACACATTAAAACGAAATCACGAAAGATGCCATCTTCTATCAATTTAATCCGTTAAGACGCCTTTGTAAGGAGAGAATAAGAGAGAATGGTACAGAAATGTAGGAAAAAGAGGGCCAGTCCATTCAAAGTTGGTCTCCAAACCTCGCAGATAAATTATCAAGTGTTACATTAAGCGGATAACTGAATTCTTAGCAAAGAAATGTAAATATCATAAGAGTATAGTTAAAGTTCGTTCTTTCTCTATATTCCCATTGTTTCTGAACTCACGAGAATTTTCTTCTTTTCGCCTAATGCTAGTACGTCGTTTAACTGATTCCTTGGTTAATTGACTTTCCATAGAATTTCAACTGATTCATTGCTATCATTGATACGTGTTCAGATTAATTGAGTAAGCAATAAATAAAAATATGTCTTCTTCTTATCTTACTACCTGCATATTGTTTGTTTTTTTTTAGAACACAACATAATTTTTTTTTAAATCGTATAAAAATAATCATTTAACCAGAACAAAAGTGTTGGTTTACAGTTAGCCTTATATACTGTCGTATTGGAATTCTGGCTGTATTCTGTATTACAGTAATTAATTGTTTTTAATTATTGTTTGTTTTTAATGTCTGGGGTGGGTAACGATTCGAATGCGCAACGTTTGCGCATTATTGAACTACTTAAGCGTCAGAAAAAATAAAGTTTATTGTTACTTCGCAGTTATTTTTGATTTTTTATAAAAGTAGAGAAATATGTTTTAAAAATATATTTATATTATATAAACAGACACATAAATGCTAGGCATTAAGGGTGTTATAAAATGACGGGGGCTCATATTGGAAAAAATACTTCCTCGAGGATTAATAAATCCTAACTACATTCTTATTCAGGACTTTTTATTCTCAAGAAAAAAATGAAATTCCATTTTCATTTAGGTTTAAGTCTCTTATTGTACAAAATACATATATAACAATGAAAAAGGATGCGTTAAAAGGTTTTATATTATACTAAACTTTTTTTACACTCACGTGTAAGTACACTCACAAGAAAAATATATTTTATTTTATTTAGTTTAGCACAAACACAGGCATGTCCGTACATTTCGTGCATGATGATATAATATAATGTAATCTATAAATATGTAATCATATTGTGTTATATGATTATATTACAATCATAAAGGGAAGTTGTTTTATCTGTTGCATCAATGATCATATTGTCAATTGCAATAAAATGATCATTTTGAATTTCGATTTGCCATCTGAAAATATTGTAGCGTGACTGGGTACCTACTAAATGCTGATAACAAGGAAGTCACGCAACGGCGCTCAGTCAACCGCAACCGCAAACTGTTACGCACGCAATCCAGGATTATTCATTAGTGACGGCGTTATCTCTCTAGAGAATTCTACAACACTCCATCTCATAGTAAAAGACTACGAATAATCGTCTAGAACATTCCACAGGCTTGTCGTTACCCCTATAATAAACCTTTCGAAGGAATTGAGCTATAAAAGGAGTCACGCAAAGCGGGCTCAAGCGATTCAGTTTATGACGACAGCAGTGCAATAACCGTAGCTTTGAACAGTGTGATAAGTGATTCGTGATATTACAACACGCGATATTAGTAACCACAAACTCATGTGGCTACCAGTGAAACCAGCTTGAAGGAAAGAATAAATCGGGGCGAGAAGTTCCTACGTATGAAAATTGAACGGATTTTACCAGAAGTGATCTAAGCAACAAAGACAGCGTTAATTAGTGCGAATTAAGGAACAGTTCAATAATAAGTGTTTGAAATGTTCAGTCATTTGGCGACTATAAAATTACGAACGGTACTACAATTTAACTCGTGTTCACTGTTCACGTCATTATTAATAAATAATTTTCATACGTTTTTATAGTCATTTATCATAATTTTCATTAAAAATGATTAATCACGGTGCTGTAAGAAATCTTGACTACTTAATAAAGAAACATCTAGTCTATTCTGGGACAGTGATACAGTAACATCTGCTGTTTTATTTAAGCTAGGTTTTGAGAGTAATATCTGCTTACTATCTTACTCCTAGGTTTGTTGAATTTTTTATTTTTCACATCATGTAGAGTTTGATTAAATTAATTTTCTATATATTCTTTATTCCTTTTTAATAATAATAATAATAATAATAATAATTGGATACTCACCTCAAGTACGCTTTACACAGAAAAAATATTATCTTACAAAACAACTTACTGCTAGAAAAGAAAAAACTTATTTACTATTACTTATTCACTAAGTGGCATACAAGAAATCTAATAAAATTGAGTACTATAATAATTGGGAGTGCCTGAAAGAATTAGGTGTTTATATGGATAATTAATTTAAATAATAATTTTATATGGATTTATTATTTTTATAGCGGCCCACGCAGCCCACGACATCGAGGGTTCCGGGTTAGATTCCCGATGAGGTCACAATTAATCTATGTAATTTACTCAAGCCTGGGTGTTTTGTGATGTGTTTTGCCTAATGGGCGTCTTAGCCTGTTGAAGCATAAGAATTATAAAAAAATATATGTTTATTTTGCTGATGGTATTTTGATTGCATTCTTGTGACCTACTTTTTTCTTATTTTCTTTTCTTATTAAGTATTTTTATTATTTGGTGATGTTTCTACTATTTTTTGAATGGTGCTATGCCCGTTTGCACATAAATAAAAATTAATTACCATATGACAAATTCAAAAAATATTATAATAGTGTTCTATAACGCCACTCTGGGACAGGCGTAGCCTAGTAGAGTGGCATAATCCACAAATGTAACAAAAAAAAATGTGTAATCTTATCTTATATTTATATTGTTAAATTATTATTAAGTACCTATGTATTGTAAACAAGGATTTTTAAAAAAAAATAAATATTATTATATAACCTAGTTCATTATATAATATGTTGGTGTGCTGGTCCTGCACAGAATTAATAAAACAATAAATTTTTGAATACCGAAAGACCTTGGTCGACAAACCTTGAAAAATCATCAATCAAAGACTCGATACCAAATGTCGGACACGAGTAGGGGGGTTAAAAGTACTTTGTGGATAAGTGCTAAAATGCTGTGTAATGGTCATCCATCCAGCGGCAGACGAACTGGAACGGGATTCACGGTAGACGCTCTGGAGCCCATCGAATACCGCGTCACGAATGTGTCGTCATACTCCAAATTTTTATACAAAGGAAACGTTGTTAAAGCCTTGTAAAAGGTTTCTTTATCTCCAGTATTCTCGGAGCTGTTGAATTGTTCTGTGTAGTATTTGAATCCCAGTAAGAAGCCACCAAAGGAAAACGGAGAACTAAGAGATGTAATATCCTTACATCTTGTTATGCATGGGGTAATATTAACCCTACAGATCTGCAGAACTAGACAGTGGAAGGGGTTCTGCAAATCAGTCTAGCTTACTTGGTTTATTCTGTAAGGAGATTAAATAGACAATCCTTCTGAATTAAAGTCATTGTTAGGGAAAACTAAACACAAGTAAGTTGGAAGAACTTATATTTCAGATTAGATTTGAATAATAATCAAAATTCTTAGAACAGTTACAAATATACGGTTTAAACAGAATGTTATTTTTTATTTTAAAGCCGTTATCGTAATTCCCAGAATATTATGCGGCCTATTTCAAAGGATAGAAAATATTTCAGTACGGCTATAATTTCCACTGGTTTATGGATATTTACGGATGATGATCTGGTGAATCATTACGGGAAGAATACAGAAACTTGTATTTAAAATAAAGGTTATCCCCCTTACACGCAATGTGTAGGTTTTGTTGTATTATAATGTGCATTCATAACAATTTCTTTATGCAGTGAAATTTTCCGTACTGAAATAATTATACAATGAAATTAGAACAGCAAAGATTTTAGAGCAGTAGATATTAAAACACTTCTTCTTCAAACACAGAAAAATTATTAAAATAGTTTAATATTTATTAAATTTATCTTTAATTTAGTTTGATATTAAAATAGTTTCAGGGTAGATGTGATGGTGGAAGTTCAATTTGAAATTATTTATTCTCTTGATCATTTCAATGAATGAAAAATATAAACAGTTCGAGAGTACCACACATAATCTCTCATCAACAAGTGAAATATTAAATACTTAAATATGACTATTTCGCCTGTCGTGAGATTCTGATGTTCTCGAAACTTGAGTTGTAAAATATACAATTTAATTAAAATCAACTAGAGTTAACATATTTATATTTTCTACCTATTTTTGTGATCATCATAAATAACTTCAACAATGATAATGCCAAATCCACGAAAAATATGATTTTGCCCAGTACAATTTGTGTTCTCTACTCTTCGAGATATATAATAAAAAATGCTGCTGAACTCCCTGCTGAACTCAAGGCCAATAAGGCGAAGGAGCTTAGGAAGGCCAAAATTAAGATGGAGTGACAACGTCCTCAAAGATATCTCTGCCTTAGAGCTTCGAAACTGGAGAGAGCTGGCACTAGACCGAGATGAGTGGAGGAAAATTATTGAGGAGGCCAAGACCCACCAAGGGTTGTAGTGCCAAGAATGATGATGATGATGATAATAAAAAATATCGCGATAATTAAACTAATACGGTATAAAGAAGGGTCAAAAAAGTATACACATATTAACAGTTGTAATCTTTGGACTTTTCCGAAGTTGAAACAAATTACCGCAACAATGTCTAGTTAGACGTTATCTTAAAATATGTCACAACTCGCATGAATGTGAGATCACCACGTGACGGGCAGGCCCCTGAAACAAAATCGCGGGGGTACGGTTATCTTTCGAGACGAATTCAAAATTGTGGCTCAATTTTGAGAATATTTGTTGAAGTACAATTACATTTGAAATTATAACAACGACATGCCTTAGTATTACCGAGTGTTGTATGCAAAAAGAAAAACTCGGATATGACGGGGCTTCTCATACCGAGGGTTCCGGGACACGTAAAAAAACAATCTTGAAATCATAACTAACTAACTAACTTACCATCACGCCGTTTCCCCGTGGGGGGTAGGCAGAGAGGATAGAGCGCCATACTCTTCTGTTCTGACATACAACTTTCGCTTCGTCTACATACATACATCTTCGTATGCAATCTCGACGGTTGTTCAGGCTTCTAACAGGACCATCTTCCAGTATCTGGTTAATCTGGTCATGCCACGTCTTCCGTGGTCGCCCTCTCTTTCTGGCGCCCTCAACACTTGCATCATATATCTTTCTTACCATTCTTTCCTCATTCATTTGCTCAACATGCCCAAACCACCTGAGCGACCCTATTTTTATTCTATGTATTATGCTACGATCAGCTTTACATTCATTCCTAATATCTTCATTCCTTAGTCTATCATACATGGATTTATCTCACATACGTCTAAGGGACCTCATCTCCACTGCATTCAATCTACTTTCGTTCCTCTTCTGCCAGCTCCAGGCTTCACTTCCATACATTAGTGTCGGTACCAGAACTCTATTATGTATCGCTAGTTTTGCCTCGGTAGATATATTTCTGTTAGAAATTATTGCATTTAAAGCACCGTTCACCCTATTCCCGGCAGTCACTGAAAACATGCTCTCCTGATTTAATATCATTCGACTTTTGTCTGAGAAGACCAGAAATAATTAAGTAAATTGTGGAAAATCCGTTATACTAGCCGTGTTTTGCGGTATAATTGGACACCTTAGCTAAGTTTGTTCAAGCAATAGTTCAACGTAATTGGACCTCGTGGTAATAACTTTGAACAATTATTGTTTGTATAGTGTAAATAACTTAAATTCATCCCACATTCAACGTAAAATTCGTTTTTTTTATTGTTAAGGCGTGAATACATTTTGTGACATCTTTGTATATATTAAAACATGAAATATTTTTATATTCGTCAAAAAATCGTTGTTTTAAGCGAAATTTATAATAAATTAAATTTAAATAAATATTATTATTAAGTTCTACGGGTTAACTATTTTTAGGTGTTACAGCTGTTTCGGCTTGTAAGGCCATTATCAAACAATGGATATTCCACGTACAAACGACTTATTTATAAAATTTTAAAGAGGTAACTTAAAATTTAATAAATACGTCATTTGTACGTGGTATATCCACTGTTTGATAATGGCCTTACAAGCTGAAACAGCTGTAATACCTAAAAATAGTTACCCTTTGAATTTAATAATAATATTGATTAAAATTTAATTTATTTTAAATTTCGCCAAAAATAAATATCGAGTTCTACAGATTAAACACAAAAACCAAAAATAAAAAAAAATTGATTGACGTCTATTGTAAGTGTGAACGTGATACTGAAAATACCAAGATATTTTTGTGGTGATTATTACCCCAAAACTCAAGACGAACTAGAACGAACGTCAAGACATGTCAAATGTCAGTTATTCTATTATTGTGACGGTAGTAGTAGATTTAATTTTATATTTGAACGATTTGGTAGAAAAAATTAGTAGACTTGTATGAAACACTGATTTCTACCAACTATTGGAATAATATTTGTATCTATATACTTATTTTACATTATATGAATCAAAAACTATGATGATATAAATACTATTTCGACATCGAATAAATATGTATTATTTAAGAACACCTACCTTGGAGGTCCGACGTTACAATCCATGTGTATGTAACAAAATATTGATGTACCTATATTAATTTAAAATATTTTATATGTCATTAGTGCATAACCGTTGGGTGTTGAAAAGTGAAACTTAATACAGGATGGAATTTCTGCTTCCTGTCTTGGGTTTTTAATGACAATCATTTATGAAAGTCTTATACTCCGCATTCTCCTCGATCAACATGTATCACATTAAATACACCATGTAGGTTCACGACTACTTTCCAAAGGTCTCATATAAAATTGCAATTAAGTAAACACGGGCGTAAATAAATACTTTCCGTCTATTTTTACTCCCTTTATATCTCGTGGCATTTGCTTGTCTTCTTGTCTGACGAAAAAACTTTGGATCTCGCGTGATCCAATTGACCTGAAACTTTGCAAGCAGACTCGTGGCGACGATCAAGAAGATCTATCAAATTTTCGTTAAAAAAAATTAATACATTTTTGGATTTTTCAAATTTTGAATCGTTTTTTCATAGAATATTTCAACTCGTCTGGTAGACGCGAAACCTGATTATAGTATAATTTTGGCTTTTTGGAAATTTTTTATTACTCCCTTTCGTAGCGTCGCCCGACCGAAGCCCAACGCGTACGTTAAGCAAAAAAAAATGTTTCAACTAGTAAATGAGAAAGGGAGTATAATAAAAACTTGGTTTTTATGGGTTACTTTTTACTTCCTTTCTTTTAACTCGTGGCGTCTGTTTGCTTGACGAAAAAACTTTGGATCGATTTTTAACCCTTTTCCCGTGATCCAATCGAGCTGAAACTTTGCAAGCAGACCCGTGACGACGATCAAGAAAATCTATCAAATTTTCGTTAAAAAAGTTAATAATTATAGTATAATTTTGGATTTTTTAAATTTTTAATGGTTTTTTCATACAAGTTGTATGGAGATTCCGACGCATAATGTAGACACGAAACCTGAAAATGAGAAAGGGAGTATTGTAAAAACTTCGTTCTTATGGGTTACTTTTTTACTTCCTTTCTTTTAATCCGTGGCTTTGCTTGACGAAAAAACTTTGGATCGTTTTTTAACCCTTTTCCCGTGATTCAATCGAGCTGAAACCTTGCAAGCAGACTAGTGGCGACGATTAAGAAGATCTATCAAATTTTCGTTAAAAAAAATAAATTATAGTATAATTTTGGATTTTTCAAATTTTTGATGGTTTTTTCATACAAGTTGTATGGAGATTCCGGCGCATATGGTGGACACGAAACCATAAAATCAGAAAGGGAGTATTGTAAATACTTGTTTTTTATGGGTTACTTTTTTTAGTGTTGGTGTAGTAATTACCGAATATGACGGACTGTGTTTAATCTACGTCTTATCTATTTTTGAGTGTTGGGGTATCAATTACTCACACAATCTTGTTATTTTCGGAATACACGGTCAAATCAATAAACCCTCGAAGTTGACATTTAATCAGTGTGAACTGAAAATAATTCAAGTTTATATTTCGATTTCATTTTTTCGGTTATAAATAAATGGCCATTCCAAGCGAATTGCGACTGGTGTTAGCTATCTCGTTAGGTATTTTTATTCCGCTATCTTTAAACGAATACCAATTCAGTAGAAATAAATCGTTCAAAAAAACTCCTTTGAATACGTTTCTGCTTTATATATTTAAAATATAGATACTAACTTTTCGGATTTGCCCGAGATTTCAAAAGTGGCATAACTTAATTTCATAATTGCTAATATTTCACTGAAATACGCTTAAAAATAACGGTTAAAAACTCGCCGTTTAATCCACTGGTTGGAGGTTTGAATCTCAGTCCAGGAGAAACCCAGCTGGTACTATTTTCAAATCACTGGTAAATGGTAATACTTTTGGTGTGACACGTACTACTCGTATGTGAACGGATCTCTTTTTAAAAAAATACCATCAAATATATTTATTTTTTCTGATTTCTCTACAAATTTTTTTTTTCTTTATAACAAAGACGCCTTATTTATGGCAGTTAATTTAATACCACATCCTTTGATGAAAATAACATTGTGAGCTAGAAGTGGTTGCATTTACCTAAAATTCCACCCCCACTACGCGACTCCCTGCCATATCGAATAGATTGAATAAATTATGTATTTAAGTTAGTTTTTAATTATTCCTGATGATAGGAAGGACTGATTTTTTGAAATTATAGTAGGTAGTGATAAATAACCCAAATATTGTGTATATAGTACAATGCTCAAATATTTTTTTTTCAATATCACGGAGTCAGCTTAATTGTAGTCGTTAAATTTTTTACGATAAACAACTTCATATTATATAAAATTTAAAAAAAAATTCTATCAAAAATCTTTTTGGCGCTCCACGGAGAGACAACCGTAGCAACAAACGTTAAACGACCGCTACGAGTTTAGTGGCCCGGAGTTCAAGCCCCATCTCCGGCCGCTTTTTTAACCGTGAATTCGAACGAAATTACGGACGTTCCACGAAGTTACGGGGAAAACTTACAGACAGACGGACGTTTGATATTTACTTTTATAAGTTGACATACTATTGTTTCGTATTTCGGTTACAACGCGAAAGAAAAACATAAACGAAATTTTATACTAAATAATGTAATCAATTAGTAATGATACCTAAATTAGTTCACGATTTTTCCTTTGTTGTGGATTTGTGCCCTTTTGAAGCGTATTTTAAGGCGCCCTACTGGCAACATCTTCGTAGAAAGCTCTAGGCTTTCTTTATTCTCGTGTACACACCGTGTCTCAGAGATTCACCGTATCATGTCTTCACCGTATCAAGATTTTCGTACTTCAAAGTCAAATGTCATTTCATTGAACATTGATATATGGTTGGTTCATTGGGCTGTAAGTAGTATATATAGTATCGGTCATTTAATGTCTTATACTTATTTTATTTATCAAAAAAATATGTTTAATTTTATGTTACGTTTCTGCTCACATTTTAATTCAGGGTGATCATTTTGAGTCTGAGTCATCTATTCATCTTAAGCTTACATGTGTGTATATTTCCAAATCGTAATCTTAATACATGTACGCGGTACTGAGATTTATGTAATCTTTTTTTGTCCCATAGACACTAGAAAAACAAACAAAAAAAGATATATAGCAAACAAGCTCCTCAAATCTTAATAAAAGCGTTTTGTACAATGCTTAGTGAAAATAAATTTAATTTTATCATGAAATTGTAATTTGAGAACATAGTTCTTTGATATTTAAAATAGATAAGATTCTGTAATTAAAAGTAGAAAAAAAACTATCTATCAAAAACATATTTGATTTCCAGTTTTTGTTAAAGGAATATATTTTTAGAACAGTACCCGATTGGTAAGATAATATCGCATACATAAAAATGGCAAAATTACATCGAAAACTCAAATTAATTTCTCCAATTTTCATTTCGGCAGATTTCATATAAATCTCTAAAATTAAATTGTTAGGGCCTAACTTCTTCTATATATTAAAGGAGTAAAATTGGAAAGTACATTTTAAAGTTTAAAATGACAATCCCTTACAAGCCAAGCTCCACCCCCGGGAGCGGCCGTCTCTCTTCCCCCTCCCCCCGGTGACGTCACCAGTCAATTTGTTTTGATGACTTTTACAGTGCGCAGTACTCAGTGTAAATATTTAAATCATCGGGCAGATTGCCAGTTTTCGTTTTGAGGATAATTTTAAAGGCTGAAAAATTAAAAGGGAAACAGATTGGTCACATCTGTGACATCAAGTATTTTAATTTTAATGAATACCCGATTGATTTAACACAAAGTATAGGAGGTCCTGGTAGAATATTAATATATGGAGTGATAAATTATGAATTAATTTTTCAAGGGTCATACGTCACCCTGGAAGGGTAAAATTTTGTAAAAATTAGATGATTTTTTGCAAGATTATTATTGTAATGTTAACTTATATATTTTTTTGTTGGCACTTATGCATGACACGAATTTATACATCAAAATGTAATTTTATAGATTTTTTTTTAAATGGCCGCGTTATGTTTATTTCTGTATAGAAGTATGAAAAGCGCAATAGATTTGTAGACCGATATCTTTGTTGAATATTGTGCTTCCCATACTTATTCTGGAATGGAGGCTTGGGTACCCTACAGAAGACACATTAGGAGTCTAGACTTGTTCCACCAACGATTCCTTCGCCGCATTCTACAGATCCACTGAAACGACCATGTATCTAAAATAACAAATCTGCGTCGCTCTAAATGTCGGCCAATTGAAGACATGATCGTGGAAGCGAGATTGAGATAGACGAGATATGTGTTACGCATGGGCGATCACAGACTTCCGAAGCGGGTCTTATATGGGGAGATAGTGGGCAGGAGAAAGGCCGGAGGATAGAAGAAAAGGTACAAAGACTGTGTCCGAGAATCGCTGAGCCTATGTGGAGCACCTGAGAATTGGGAGCAGCTGGCACAAGATCGTGTGAGCTGGAGGAGAAATTGCTCTCGGGCGGGCGGCGGCCAGAGGATTCAAAAATGAGCAGCGAGCTGCAACCATCGTCAACGAGACCAAAACATACAACCTGACCCTTTCCTATGTGAAATATGCGGGAGAGAATACGCCTCTTGAATAGTGCTATTTTCCCATCGCGAAGCTGATGAGAGGCGCAGCACCAACAACTAATTCAGAATGACGAGGGGATCCTCGATCACGAGGCCCGGCTACAATTTCTGTATAATTGCTTCGTAGTGAAATACTTGCAATTTTTACAGGTGTGGTTTGTTCAGGACACAAAATAACATCATGTATGTACGTAATTAGAAATGCGATATCTAAAATGTCGCATACGGATTTTTTAATCTTTCAATAATCTTTAACTCTTTGTTAAAAACAATTCTTTAATTTTTTTTTTCTTCAATTGTTCCTCAGTTTTACAACAAACGTTTCTTGTCACCCAATTTCTACCTAAACCTAATCCTGCGAGGGTGGTGTTACCTCTTAAAGTAAAATTCATTTTATGATCTAGTAATTTGGATATAAATTAAAATGAAAATGCTGTGATAATTCATTTCTCTTATTCAAGATTTACCATAAGAAAATATAATTTATAGAAATAAACTTTGTTTACACCACTTTTTTATTAAAAAAATCAACATATTTCAGAGCTCATTATAATTTTAATGTCACCACAAAATAATTTTGCTGTATTTGAAGAAGAAGTTATAGGAAAATAGTTTGAGTCATTCTTTGTGGAATCACCTATGTGCGGAGGCTTGACCATTTCAGATATTTTTTTTGTCTTAGGTAAACACTATCAGTGCGTTCCTCCAAAATTGGTTATTTTATTAAATTATTTTCTATAACCCTATTGTGTAGTCTATATGTTAATGAAAACTGGAACCTTTTATCTTTTATGTGAGGAGAACAATATTTTTTTTCAAAACCTCTGCAAAGCCCCGTTTTTGCCTATCGCTGCGAAGAATATTGAGCCTAGCTCCAAGAGAATGGCAGATAAAAATAAAATAAAAATTCTTCACACTGATAGAGTTTATTTAAGGTAAAAAAATATCTGAAATGGTCAAACATCGATTAATTTTAAAATAAGGTGATTTCATTTGAACCACCCATTAATTATTATTGATATGATATTTATTTATTCTTCTTCATAAAATAGACTCTTAAACGCGACATCAGAAACCTCCTTAATTTTTTTAACCATATTATATTATAACCCATTTATATGACCATTAATATATTATAAAACCATATTAATATAACTCATTTTTTAATATGTTCTATGATTTTCAAAACTGTCAGTTTGCATAGTTAAAACAAAAGTGACTATTTACAACATTTGTTAATTTTTGTTATGAATAAGATAAGATTTAAAAAAATGATGTCAAAATGATAAATAAGGGGTCGCATTATATTCGGCCAAAAACTTAATCTATTTTTCATAGATAGTTCGTTCATATACATGATAGCAAGTCGTCAAATGATATGTACATTTTAAGACTAAATTTGTGCAAAACCATAAATAAAAAAGTGAATTATGGTTTTCTTGGCAAAGGTAAACTTTAATAATTATATAAAAAGGACTCTATAAATAGCAGGAATTTAAATTTAGTTGTTGTTAATATTATTCACAAAAATATTTACTATATATCACAAATATATTTTATATCGAATTGGGGACAGATATTCTGCCCAAAAGAGCTGCGAAATACAAACGAATATAGATATACGCATCACAAAAAATATCATATATGTATTATACATGTACATTATTATTATTATACATGTACATTATGTAGAAAAAAGGTCAAATAATTTATTTATTCCGTTATACTAATTATAAAATACAGTGTAATAATTAAACGATTTCATTCAAGAACTTACATGAGGTTGAGCAAACAAATGGCCAATAAAAAAATAAATGTCAAAATTTGCCATTTGGGAATTAATATAATGAACCAACTTAAAATTTTCGTTGAAGAAGTTAAACATCAGGCACGTGTTTAAATTTAATATGCTATTGAATATTACGATAATTCATCAAATCGCTGTTTTTAAATTATCCCGTACACTTAATCCGAATTGTAAAAATTTTAAAGACAGAAAATAGTCTTGATTTTTCATAATTCATAATATTATGTGATGTTTGGAGGCAATGATATTTTTAATTGAAATAGTAAATAATTTAGTTAAATAGATATTTATACTCGTGTGTTTATTAGCAACAGAAGGCATTAAATATATCACGCAAAAATATTTGATCACATATAACACCCAAGATGAATTTAAAAGTAGTTAATCAATCACATTAGAAGTGAAAATTATTGGATTTTTTTTATTTTTGATAAAAAAAATGCTTGAAAGAAGTTCAGTTTTAATTTTCAACCTTCTCTTAAAGAAATTTAATTTTTTTACAATATTATGTAGGTGTATTAATGATGAACATTATCAAAATATACTAAAATAATATAAAATTATTAAGAATCTCCGAGTTTAACACCTCGAGACAAAAAAAAAAGGTTTACTCAGGGTATTTGGTAGCTTTAGTGATGAACAATGTTAGGTACAAGACCGTCGTAGAGAATTATATTTATATTTTTGTATCTCATTTTATATATCTAATCATTATTTGTGCCGTCTTGTGGCATTGTTACGTATATAACGATATATTTTGATTATTGATTAATAACAATGACATAATATTAGACATTAAGATATTTTTTATTAAACTGAAATATTTAAATATTTAATGAAATATATAATATTGAAAAATAATCCAATTCAGAGTATTTTTACATCCTTTATACTAACTCGTGGCGTCTGCTTGCTTGCCGTCAACAAAAACTTTGGATCGATTTTTGACCCTTTTCCCGTGATCCAATCGAGCTGAAACTTGGCAAGCAGACTCGTGGCGACGTTCAAGAAGATCTATCAAATTTTCGTTAAAAAAATTAATTACGGTATAATTTCGGATTCTTAGAAATTTTATTGGTTTTTTCAAATTGGAATCATCAGAAAAGTTTGATTAGCAACGGCGCTGCAGCCCGATAACGTCGCGGAATATTTTCTAAATTTGAATTACTCCGTCGGTATGATAGGTACATCACTACGAATTTCGAAAATTTACAAAACAATTGGTTCACAGATGACAGCATAATTGGGTTTTTTGGGAAAAAATCAAATAATAATTTATATCTTTTAGATTTCTGCTTAGTTTTGAAGAATTCTACATTACTCAAATCTGATTCTGACTAAATCATTTGACGCTCGAAATTCATAAGGTACGATATTGATGATAATTGAATCTATCAAAATCTTGACATCTCAAAACATCTGACATTTTAGAAATATATTAAATTTCTGTAAGTTTAGTGTTATGTTATATGTTTTAATTCGTCTTTAATTATTGTTATATTTTACAAAGAAAGGGAGTATAGTAAAAACTTGGTTTTTATGGGTTACTTTTTTTGATTTCATTTATTAATTTCATTTATAAAAAAATTATTATAATTATACTACAAAAAAAATACATCTAAGAATACAGAAATAAAACAGTAACAATTTCTCCAGTTATTCTGTAGTTAAATAATCATTTATTGTTATTTTAACTCCGTCTAAAGTACGCCAGGGAATCGGATAAATCGTTACTCGTACAGATGTAGTCGTTGCTCAGGTTGTTGAATATTGAATGTACCAGCTTTAGGAGAGAAAACAGGTAGTGAGACAGGCATTCCCATTGCATGCCATTCCTAAGGCTCACCGGTGTCAATAATACGTTTTCATTATCGGTTCGTGAAAAACATTTCCAGCTCTCGGGAGAAGTCGGTCCCCCGGGAGAAGTTGGTCCCCGGGAGAAGCCCGCTCCTCCGCTCAAGAGCCCCCCGCAGGAGTAATTGGCCCTCTGCTGGAGAGAGTATAATGTTAAAAGCCACTTCACAGAAGCGCCGGCGATATTACCTTCGGAATGCGACGGAGCCTCCCGACTGACTTTGTCCCGCGTTCGGGCCATTCGTTCAGAGGCATTAAAACATCCCCATCCCCGCCGCGCCTTGCATACACTCATTAAAGCAAACAGAAGTCTTCACAATGGATATATTTCACTGTACGAAATCACAACGTTTTCCTTATTAAAATGTAAAAAAAAACTCGAGTATCTTTGTGGAGAGACGCCAAACCTTCGTAGGAATGCTCCATTAATAAAATATTAACTCTTGCCTGTATTAAGATGTATTTTCTTTCTTGCTTTCGGATAACTTTCCTTCAACTTTAAGGAATAAAATTCTCTCAGGCACTGTCCAACCGTTTAGGCCCCCGCGTCATGGCCGACTGGACAAAGTTTTATTTTAAAATATTCACCATCAGGAAAGTGTATAAAAAAAATACTCGACATCGAGAATAATAAATCGATAACGAAAAAAATTGCCCCGAATATACCTTTTGACGGTCGGGAGCCGCCGCGGGTCTAGCCGTACGCGTCAGTTCTACGCTCCCCAATCAGGGCTCGATTTGGTTGGAACGCTCCCGTTTGCTATAGAGACAACCAATTTATCGCCGGCCGCCGTAACATATGCAAGTGATATTACTGTACGTAGCACATCTATAAATTTTTACAATAAATCGCAACAGTAAACAGCGAAAGTCATTTTGCATCCTGTACTTATCTGCTCGTTACTGCTTTTGCTGTATACATTCATTCATACTACATACTTGACACTCAATGAACTCATACTACACGATGACTCAATTTCAAGTTCAAGTTCAAATTCAAGGGGATTCTTCTGGACGGGTGGGAATTTTCTCCCACACAAATGTATTATTTATTTCAATACTCATATTTCTAAAAATATCACGGTACATCTACAGGGTTTCTATAGTAAGTAGAAAAAAACTTCGGGGGAGTTTTCTCCATTTAATTTTGAATATAAAGTATTTTTTACACTTTGGGTAAAATATCTACAATTAAGGAGATGAGCAACACCTCAATAGTCTATACTGATAAGTAATAACTTTTCGGAATTTTATAAAAAAACGATTTAAATTAACCGATAATTCAATAATAAATAGAAGAAACCGCAGAAATAGCGTAGAAAAAGTTATTCGGAGAAAAATTCTCATGAGTATCACGATCCCTAATATAATATAATATAATATAATATAATAAAGATACTCATGAGAAAAATTCTCACCTTTTTACCCTTTACCCCTGCGATCCATTCTTCCGTTAACGATTCTTTCTCTCTACCAAGCCTCACTCCTCTACCTGAACGGGTTGACACTGTTGACAGTAAACTGTATTTAATTATTTATTACACCTAATGATAAGAAGGAATCCTCCTCTCAAAACTGTAGTAATAAAAAAATAAATAAACTTATGTACGGGACAATTAACTTATGTAGTAAAAATCAAAATTATCATGTAGCACCTCAAAGTAATTGCTAATTATTTATATTGAAACGACTTACCAAAGCAGTATATCTTTGTATTAAAGTAATAAAAGAAACGCAACGTCTCATTATAACGCGTTTTGTTATTTTGTGAAAGCTCCGTAAGGGAAAGGTTAACGAATATATGTAAGATAAATAGAATATCTAATGGATGACTTAAGCACATTTGAAAACAAATGATGACTTCAAGTTACATTTTGATTGAATACTTCGTATAAATTAATGGCTCGAATTTATTATCAAGGTATGGATGACTTTGTGCGTGAGAGTCGTTCTTCATTATTTGTTGAACTGGTTTTAGAGTCTTGTTATCTATTATTCTTGAATTCATATGAAATTGATTTATAGAAAATCGTTAAAAATATTCTACAAATTCATGTCAAATTAAAATAACTTGATAAGAAAATGTCAGGAGGGTAAAGCATAATATTAAAATTATTGTAAGTCATATAATCTGAATGAAATTGTCTGAATTATTATAAACATAAGCATTTCACAATATACAATTATTATTAACATAATATGTGCTAGCGAAATAATATAAAGATTGATTCAATAAGGATAATCATCATGCGTTTTTCAAAATGCACAAATTGAAGTCCCGGCGGAAAATGTCCGATCTTGTTATGCTACACAAGATTCTCAGTGGAGATTGATTCTCTTTTTTTATTTGACATAAATTTGCATGTTGAATCACGTATAAGAAAACCGGAGTTCTTAAGAATAAGTCAACATCCTAATAATGTTAACTATTTTACTCCCATCACAAGAATATGCTGTACATACAATATGTATTGTGCTGACCCTAACATTGATGCTGATATTCTTGCAGATACACTGTCATCCTCAAAAAATTACCTACGACACGATATCCATTTTCTTGAAAATAACCTGAACACATAGAACATATAAAAAAGTACATAATTTTTCATGATTACACTACATTGGTACACTAAACATATACATGAATATTGCTAGAGCGGGGTGGAGAGACTTGTAATTGGGATAGTGGGCTGAGTTATAAATAATATTGTATTCTTTATGTATATTTTTATGTATATTTAACCTAGTATTCCGTTAGTCTCATCAAAAATAAAACGAAACAAAATGATTAATTCACCCCATAGTACGCCAAAAAGTAAATATCCATACTTGTGAATTATTTAAATTGATTTCGGTAATGCTTCTAATGCCATTTATTTGTAACATTGCATATAAATAATTTATAGAAAATATTTTTTTTTATAGTTCTGCTTTATATATTTGTTTCTAGAAAATATGCATGTATACGTTGTTTTATGTATTTGGACTGATATTAAAAGGCGATTAAAAGTTTTCTACAATTTCTGAAATAAATTCCACAAAGATATCCAACTTACCAGACATTAAAGATAAAAGCATAAATTTCTTGAATTAAGGGATTTCAGTAATTATAAAAATAAACATTAATTAAACATTTTTGTAAATATTTTTATTCATAAATATAGTTATACATTATACATAGTACTTTCAACCATCGGGTTTCTCTAATATTATCAGCTGTTAATTCTATGCTTAGTAGATTATTTAATGTTCTCCAAAATGAAATAAATTCAAATTTGAATTAAATATTTACATATAATATACGTAAATAAAAAGTATAAAAAAGTTTTTTATTTAAGAAGTTTCTTATTTAAAAAAATCAAATTTTAAATTCAATAATTAAAAAAGTCTTCAGTTCTATAGATCCAGCTTTCTATACAAAAAATAAATTAAATATAAAATAACAAGGATAAAGATGATTTTTTTAAAAATCGGGGATTTTACCTAAAAACTAGAATTGAAAAATAATTAACAAGTTTAAAAATCAACAACTATCCAATCATCTTTTGGAAACAAATTATTGTTTTAAAATTAATAAAGGTTTAGAAATTTTACATTCAAATAACATACAATTCGATTACTAGTAATTTTTTGAAATTAGATAAAGCCTTAATAGTGAATTATATACTTTAAATAACCAAATTTTCACAATAGTTCTTAATTAATTAATTATTCAAATCCCTTATATTTATTTATAATAATTAATTGTGTCTATAATTCCAAATTTAATTAAAGCATGCGTTGTATCCTGAGAAAAGGACCATTGCCCCCAAAAAACGTTGATTATTCAATAAATGGTGATTTGAAACAAAATGCCTTTTTTTTTACTAATAAAATAATTTTCAATTCATATTAAACGTGTTCGAAGACATTTCATTCTAATTATTCGAGACCATAACATTGCGAGTGGTTTTCTTTTTTTTATATAAACGACACGATCACGTAATCGTTACGTGCACTGGCAGTAATAATGTGAATGTACTGTAAGTTGCGTAACCAATCTCGAGAGGAAGTACCTTAGATTTCCAATAAATTCTTCAAAAACAGCTTCAAGCCTCGCGCCCCCACCCGGGCGGGCGACCCCTGCCAGGCTGCAGTTTACATAAAGATTGATGAGAGAGAATCGTTAATTATGCATAACAGCACTTAACGGAGAGAAGTGGAGTCCATTTAAAGCAGACAATTACGGAGAGAACAAGTTCCGAAGATAAAGGAAAATGTACCATATTCAAGAGAAACATTTTTCAGTACGACGACGCTGACACGCGATAGCGCCCAGCATGACGCAGTACACCACCACTTGTGTACATACAGCTTTTGTCGTATAATATATCATGTGTATTCATAAATCTACTTCATTTTTGACTTGCAAAATTTAATAATACCCCGTTAAAACAACCGTATCGAGGTTTTCCTGTACGGTTTTAACCCTTTAATTTCTCGGTTAATGTTGGGTGCGGTGTGCCGCAGCCATTGAGTGCTATGAAACAAATACATTTTTTTTATTTTATAGCGTAATTTTTGTAGTTGGACATATTGATTAATTTTAATTAAATAAAAACTTTGAATAAACCACTTAGAATAACTATATAAAAATAATGTTAAAATATACACTGGTGTATCAATAGAGTTAAAAAATGTAAAATACTGATTTTCATTCAATCATCACACAAAGCGTATTCTGTATATATATGTATATAATTAATACATGAAAAATAAACTATCTATATGTTTTAAAAATACAGAGGAATCATTACCAGATACAATCTATGTATAACTAGTTCATCAGAAAAGACAACAGATGTCTCTAGTATGGTCCATTCAAATAAACTAATGATTTGAAATACACATGGAACTCTCAAAAATTTGATAATGCGTGGATGTTCTTACGATGGCACTGGTGAACGTTGCATTGTGAAAAGTGATCACTTAGGCCAGCTCGTATAGATTTTAAGCCCTGGGCTATTGCATAAAAAAAGTCTTTCATACACGTTTTCATATACGTCTTATCATCTATCGGTTTCAACACCATTGTATCTTCGTCAGAACGGACGCATCCACTACTTTACTTACTTTGGTAAACAAGTAATTTTTGAACGAGGGAATGGCTACAGTTGTGGTGGAGGTGCAGAATATTGACAAGTAGACACTGAAGTGAAGAATATATCAATTAATCGGTGTTCGTCAAATTCTTCGTCAGCGTCTTTATCAGTTAAACCGATTGTTGGAATAATTTACAAACTACGATTACCTTCTAGTAAATTAAGCTACGCAAACCATTTAAAATATGTACCAAAGTATTTAAAAAATAAGTGAACTAAAGAGAAGGTACTAAATAATGTTAATTATTTATTGAAATAAAAATGTTTTTGAGAGTATTCTTGAATTGAAAATGATAAATAAGAACGAATTTATGTTAGGTATCTGTACAAGAAACTTAATATTGTCAATGATTATTTCTATATTTAATAAATGTCATAATTTTTGTGGTAAACTAGCAATCGCACTGCCTTTAACGAGACCGATTGATATAAGCCTCTCACCAGAAACAGCGACCAATGCTTTGTAACGTTGCCATGTCCACATTACAGTAAATATGAATATAACAGTGTTCAAATACGGCATTTTAATTTGGATTGTAAGATTAAAATATATCGTTAAAATTTACCACTGATAGCTTACCCGCGCGGCTTCGCATGCGTAGATTTTTATTAACTTTTAGTCATATTTTCTCAATTTGTGTATTACCCCTAACATATAGATATATGTCTTCGCGGACTTTTTTATTAGAATTTTTTTTTTATAGAGTTCCACAACTTCTCTATAGAGAGTATTTAAATTTCTTTTAGCAATAAAACTGCGTTTGTAAAAAACGCATCGCTCGACTAAATTTTCGTCGACTTTAGTTGTAAAATAGGTTACCCTTTTACTTAACTTTAATAATATAAAGCACATGTCCATTCTAAATATTGGTGAAAGAATTTTTAAATCAGATGAGTAGCTTTGGAGATTACCTCCTATATACAAACATAAAAACTTAAAATTTTATCTCTTTGTACATTAGTATAGATTGATCACAAAACCGCGTAGAAAAATTTTCTATTACGGTCTGCCGAGGGTTAAAAAGGTTTTGCATATCATTTCATTACTGGTTCGGCCACGGTTTTCCACAGTCACGTGCAATATATGGGAGTTAACCGCTTTTTTCATTCCTCATAACAACTGAGTATTGACAGTAAAAAATTAGAGGCTACGAATTTTTTAATCCTTTTAAAAATAGAAAGCACATTTCCAGAACTCTTTTGTGTTAATGAATTATGTGTTGTACATTCAGCCTTTATATAAAACATAAACCAAAAGGCGTAGTACGTCCAAATTTATTAAAAATAAACTGTAATTTACCGCAGTACATCGGGGAATACATGTGTAAATAATGTTTTCATACTTTCTAAGTTAAGTTATATCAAAAACATGTTGTACATATAATATGAATTGTGCTCAAGATATACAGGATGTTTATAACAAACCTAATCTACAATACTTTACAGGTGGTTTCCTACCGTGATTATAAGTCGAAAATGTTCAATCAACCATGACCATAATATCAATAATTATGGAGTTATAAAATATTAAAGTTTGCATATTTTTTCAGTAATTTCAAAAAAAATCATTCGTTACAAAAAAAGTTAAATAAAATAATAAAAACCTTTAAAAAATTCCAATTGGAATGTTTTACAATTGGGATTGGAAGGATTTTATCATTTTATTTGACTTGCATTAAAGGGAATGAATTTTTCATAATATATAGTATTGTGGACTAGCTCTGTTACACTCTGTATATTATAAATGAGACGAATCTATTTTTCATAGGGGAAAGCAGGTATGTTAGACTTTTGGGGTTTTTATAGGGCTTAGAACCAATCGGCTGGCTTAAATTATCACTTAACACAGACTACCACATCTACCATGGTTTATGGGAATGGCAAATTTAATGGGTATTTTATGGGTATATCAATGGTTTATGGGAATGACAAATTTGTGGCGGCAAAGGTGGCGATGGTGAGAATACAACTTATTAATTAAACAAGCTGTGCAAGTTAAACATAAATATAACATCCGAAAATTTGAAACATGTAGTAGTCGGTCATGGATGGAATTGGTGAACGTTACCTTATGGGAAGTGATCACATAAGCCAACCGAACAGAAGGTCCTAAGCCCTACGAACACCAAATAAACTTACCCTCTTTCCCATATAAAAAATAGCTTTGCCTCTATCAGACATCTGATACTATATATCTAGATTAATGATGTCCCCCTGGGGATAAAATACAATTTGTTGTTCTTGAAAAATTTGAATATGGTCAAAATATTATGAATTGTGCTAATGCTAACATGCTGATATTATAGTAGATAAATCATCAGCATTTAAAAGACACATCCATTTTTTTTGGTAATTAACTGAACCCCTTTCAATACATAATATCACCATCATTATCGACATCCCCTTGTCGTAGTAGGGTCGGGGGCCCAAAAACTCTACAAGATGCTTCCATATTCCCCTGTCTTGTGCTTCTTCCGTATATGATACCAATCCTGTTTTAGTACACTTTTTTCTATTGTTTCTCCCAGCTTAATTTGGTTTGACTTAACTCGGCATTACGTTCGTATCATCGTTCTATAGAATGAGTGCAAAATACACATATAGCTATATAAAACTGAATGCCACTAATGATCCGAATCCGAAAGTAATATATAATACTGTCTGAGATTTCTTAAATTAGGTATAGGAAATTCCAAATATTTCATGTTATAAATATGTATATATAAACGGAGATCGCATAGAATTAAAATAAATTTAACCTGTACTTTTTTACCTTTTGAATTTAAATAAAAATGTTTAAAAAGTAATAATAGGATTGAGAACTATTGCTTAGCGGAGGGATTCTCCTACCTTTTAAAGAGAAGTGAATACATGTCGAAGTATATTTCTTAATTCGATGAAACAAAATAAAATATAAATAAATCGCACATTACTAAAAAAAATCCACAAGATAATGAAAGTTAGAAATATGTTATTTATTTTCAAACATTCTTTCCACATGGAAATTTCAGTTAAGACAATGGAAGTTAACGAGAAATTATTTGAACATGATTACTTTGCTCACTGTAGTGTTCACCGATACCACCCAAGTGTGTATACATATATATAATTTTTTTTTTTAATACATAAAATATATTTTATTTAATATATAAAAAAAATTAAGATGTGGGTGATCTTGGGTGGAGTCGTTATATTTCATTAAGTGGTCACTAAAGCCAGCCATATGATGATAGGTCTAAGTCGTACTCCCAATAAACACTTAAGAGACTTTCATATCTACTTTCCCATACAAAGAGATTCGTCTGTGTGAGACGTGTATAATTTATCTTAATTAGTGATGAGTCCTTTGGGAACTTTGGACAAATTTTAGCATACTTACTTTGTTTAAATAAATTTAAAGATAACGACATTTTCTTTATATTTGTAATACAACTAATAAGGGAACCTTTATGTTATAGGCATATTTATATACGACAGACACTTTATTTATTTATTTTATTTTATTTATTTATAATATTTTTATACAGTAAATACATAATAATGTTTTTTATAATTAGTTGAATCTGTGTTATAACATTTTAAAGACATTATACCTACTCCCCATAATATGAGCCAAAGTTCAAGCTTATCGCAGGAGTATTTACATGCCAAATTAAAGTACAAAAGCAGAAACTATTTATAAGTAGTAATTTTTTTAATACAGAAACCATTTGAGACATGTGGGCAATGTTACAATACATAGTTGTCCAAAATCAAGGATTTGACTTCTTTCTTAAATTGTTCGTGTTTTGGAACGTTCCTTTCTTGAAATTTGTTTTGCGACAATAATGTACATAGGAAAGGAATAATCATTAAGTACCTACTCACATGAAAACAAATTAAAAAGAAAACAATTTGTAAAAAGTACCTAATTATTTAGTATATTCAATTTACTATTTACACTTCTTCTTATTTCCAAAATCTCTGGATAATTTGTATGAAAATTTTGTAAACCCTTATTAATATCAAAAGAATGATTCATAACCAAACGATAAATTGAAGAAGTTAAACTTTAGACTGTGGCCTTAGGTTTTCAGCCACGATGTTATCCTTCTTCCAGGATTCCCACGGCAATCTTTCCCTGCATTATGAGGTGCAAAATTTCTTATTTCTCTGGATGTCTAATTGCATGTCCTAACTTGAAAAATGTTTCGTTTTTTTTTTAATTAATCATTTTTATTTATTCATCCAAACATCTTCATTTATATCTCTGTCCTTCACCAGTCAGCGATTGCTTTTTTCTACGACGACCCTTGGTCCTGTAATGTCTTTTAATGTCTTCGAAGGCGATCATGAACCATTAGCCCTCATGACGGACAGCGCAACGCGCTCCGAAAACCCAAGGACCATTAAATCGAGCATGTCGCTGCGCTAGAGCCTGTGGAAGTTTCCTCGCCATCCATCAGCCGGTCCCGCCACGGTAGCGTACCACGGCCACCTGGTTCGAGAAGATCCCCCAGCGCCGTTCTCGTATGCTAACGAGACATTAAGTGTTTTAATGCGAGACCTCGGGAGAGTCGGATCTCAGGTGCGGGCGTGCTTTCTAAAGGCAGGAGCTTAATTTTTTTTCTCGTCAGTAATTTCTTAACTGCGGTATACTTTTGCAAAAAAAAATTTTAAAAAATAATTCTGATTTTTGTTATTCATTTGCATTCTTAAAATACGCTTCTTGGAATAGACCAGTAAAATATGTAGACATTATTTATATAGACAATTATTTCGCGGTACGCAGTCTGGTTCTACGGTTGATTTCAATAGTTGTTTCAGAAAATTACCACGACATTGTAAATTTTGAAACAATTATCAAAAGTTAAATTTAGATAAATTATAGAAGTCTCACACAGACGAAGCTATTTATATGGGAAACCAAGTGAACACTCTACTTAATGCAACGTTCACCAATTCCATCGTAAGAACATCCACATATTATCTTTTTTTAAGTTGTATTTCTGTTTTTATTAGCTGTAACCCGTCAAAAATGACGAATTATTGGTTCGCGTTTGCGTCTTTGCTAAGCCCTACTACATATCTATAGTATTTTTTGGCGGTCCATGGAGAGGCGGCCGTAGCAACATGCGTGAAGCGGCCGGTTCGGGTTTGGTGGCTCGCGGTTCAGGCCCCATCTCCGGCCGTTTAATTAATTTGAATTCGAACAAAATTTCGGATGTTACACTAAGTTGTGGACGGACAGACAACGAAATCATTAAGTTTGATTTAGATAAATTATAGAAATATCACAGAGACGAAGCAATTTTTTAATTGATGTATTTTATTTAAAAAAAATCATTATATGTAAGTGTGTTCTGAGAACTTACCTACATATAAAAATATTGTTAAAATTATATATCGATTCAGATTATTTAGGTCTAGATAAGTGCAACATCTAATATTTAAAAAATGTGTTTTAAAAATACACATTATAATAAATGACAGAAGAGAAAAAACACATTTTTTTAACAGTCTCATTAAAGTAATTATTTTTTGGAGCGAGATTTTTCACGTAAAATAATCCTCTATCAAAAGTAAATCTGTCATCAAACAGCTGTTTTATAGAAGCTGAAATATACGGAAAGGGGGTTTTGCATTTGATAAAATCATTTTAAAACAAAGCAAATTTTTAACAAAATCGATAATAACCATGTAAGACGTGCTTTCTATCGACTAACAGTACTAAGAGCGATCACAATATATGCGTATGTCGTTAAAACCGAACGCACGTGGCGGATAGCAGTAATTTGTAGTGTGTGTAACAACTTTACTAATCGAATAGAATTTAGATAATATATTCTTACGTAGTGTTGTAAATGTACTTCTTATTTGACGCAAATAATTTTTGGGGTGGAGAAATAGTTCCCGGTGCCTTTTTATACTATTGACATACGCATATATACGACAATAAAATGCATAAACTCTTAATACAGTAGTTATTTAAAATGTATTTGTGTTTTTTTTAATATTGTTTTCTTCTGTTTAGTCACCGTCACATAAAATCTTGTGATATATTCGAATTGCGGCGGACATGTTTCTTTTCCGAACGCTATTAACATCAAAATTCAAACATCACTTTTAAAATTATACAAACCAACAAGTGTACAATGTCCGATAAAATAACGTGGCAGTATTTTAAATAATTGTTATGGATTCGAGTGACGTCTGTCTGATGAATGAAAGTGATGGTATAAAGCGAGAGGCGCCATTTTGCGGGCTATCTTATTCCATAGCATCATGTATAGTACTCCTATTGTATAGAAATATTGTCACCTCAATAATGTAAACTAATAAATATCTGGAAGCCACGATAACGAGTTTCCTTCGATTTTTTTATAAATAGAGATGCGAACACGAAATACGTGTCACATCAACGTTCTTACTATTTTCAAGCCAAATGCTTGTGCTATATAAATAGGACTTGCTAATCCAGAGTGAGGTTAGAACCCGCGACCTTTGGATCACGAGGCGCGAGTCCTAGCCGTTAGACCAACAAGCCACTCATTCCGAACAACAAGCTTCTTCTCCACCCACACGGGAGAGAACATTACAATAATCTTTTTGAATAAAACGCGTGCAAAATAAAAATAAAGTAGTGTATTAGTACGAATTATTTTTTTTACAACTGTCAACAGTCGGAGCCTATCAAACGAGTTATCGGGTTTCAGAAAAACATATTCTCATCCGAATTTTTTTATACACTCGGTATATTAGTGTACCTTATCTTTGCAAAAACAATGCAAATTAATGTTTAATTTGCGCATAAAGATAACATACATTTTATTAATAAAGAAAAGATCAACAGTCCCAGCCAAGCGAATTGATAAATAAATATTATTAATAACCAATGTCTAGATCATTCCAAGTTAAGGAAATTGTCAATTTCCGCCTGCTTGCCAATTTCCGTTTACTGAAAGAACAAAAATACAAGCAAACTTTTCTTTTAATCCCAGATAGCATGAAGTCGAATACCAATAAGTGCGTTGTGATGAAAATATTGAGGGAAAAAATCATCTTCGCTAATGTATTTCTACCAAATAAATAGAATAAAAGATTAATAATTAAGCCCGTAACATACAAATCTATACTCGATAAATAAAAATGTAAATGTTCGTTCGTACAAAATCGCTAGTTCATCTCTGAAAGTTCTTCATCGATTGCTTCGAAATTTTGGCACAACGTTTTCCCTCACAATCTTATTTTTAACTTAACCCTCAACCCGTACAACGCCGGGTACAAACAGCTAGTATAAAGTAGTAATAATAAATAAATCATTGTAGTTGTCGGGACCTGAGGCGAACTCTAGCCGTAAACAAAACCGTGATACCAGCCAATCGGAGCTAAGGAGCGGAGAGCGCCTCCATAACTACGTTATACCGCTGATAATATTTGTACTATACGCATTGTGTACCTGTATATACCTATAAGTGTAACATTCCCTATACCAGGTGATTAAGGAGCGTTTCTTAATCATCCTTTATTGTCCTGCCTTTGTCTTGCTAGCTTTGCCGCACACAAACATTAATTCACAGCTTCATACGCGCGACACGCACTGAATATGGAAGAATTCTCCCTATCGGGTAGGGATTCTTCTTCCTTTCTAATACGTCGGGGATCTTCCATCCATCGATGAGGTGCATCAACCAACACATCAAATTATCTTGAAATTATTTTAATATATTGATTATAGACTGTATAAGTAATAAACATAGAAAAAAGGGACAAATAAAGATGCCAACTTTAAGAAACACCATTATACCTAAAACAGACTTTTCAAATCATACATACTTGAGAGTTAAATAATTAGGTACTTTTTACAAATTGTTTTCTTTTTAATTTGTTTTCATGTGAGTAGGTACTTAATGATTATTCCTTTTCCATATATTATTTTCTTAAACTCTCTGCCTACACCCATGGTGAAAAGGCATGATGGTGAGTAAGTAAGTAAATATGTCCCGTCTATTTTTTATGTTGAGGTAAAATCTCCAAAATAACAATATTGTTATTTTCAGAATACCGATTGTATCCTGATGAAGGGACCATTGGTGCCGACACATGTTTATTTCTCAATTAAGTAGGGCACTTTGTGGGTACCTGTTGTATGACATTATTTTCAACGTTGAATATTCTTTTATAGTCTGTTTTATTAGTCGCTCTGAAATTTTGCAGAGAAATGCAGTGAGATAATAATAGTCCAATAATTTTATAAAGAGAATAAATATAATATTATGAATTAACAAATTAAATTAACAAATATTAGATCCATACCTGACATTGCCTTTTTCTAAAACTGGCCAGTTTGAAATTCGATTTATTAAATTCCACTCGTAATACCAAATCCTCAAATTCATGTCACATTAAATCCATGGTATTCTTTTTCAAAATTAGTAATTCATTTGTTTATCCACCGTTTGATTTTTCATTAATATTGCTATATCTGCGACAATAGAATATATATATGGAATAAATAGAATAAAATCAAATTTCGCGTTATATTCGAAAATGAGTTCCGTCCTGGCACTTTGCTGCACAGACGTCGTGCAATATGACAACGCAACATGACAGGACAATCGTATTACAGGAGATAGCGCGTTTTTTGCATTATATTGGACGTTATATAAGTGATTTTCTTTTTTTATTGGGCGCTCTCTGTTAAAAATCATTATGAAAGTTAGTTAGTTCTACAAAAAAAATATCAGAAACGGTATAACACCCACTAACACATAACACGGTAGTTATGTAGCTCTGAATGCTGATAATCTAATGTCAGTATCTATCATGAATGTGGCCGCTTCCCAATCCTATTTCATATTTAGATTTGTAATTTTTAAAGCCAGACCAAATTGGCCGAAATCCAATCAGCAGGCTCTCGATTCAAACGAAATGTTTTAGTACAGCTGGGTAGCTACCCAAAATGTCCGCGGTACTTAATTAGTTTTATCCGTTTCTGACGTTACCGGTCCTCAATTAGTCCAAACAGAGTCAGACACGAAATGATTTTTTTTATGCAAACGCGACGCGTTCAAAAATTATGAAATTTCGACCGAAAACTGGAAATGCTGACTGTCATGTTTAAATCCATTCAAATAACTTTCTAATGAATGTGTTCAATAATCATGTGCATTTTCGTATTAATTTTTATTATAATTGGTCTCCCCCAACAGAACTTAAAAACGAAATAAATAATACTAATGAAATTTAATATTCCATAATATTTCATACAGGAAAATACTATAACAACACCCAACATATTATAAAATATCTAAATTCCTTCCTTCCCATATAAGACGCACGTATTATACTAGTAATAGCTTAGGCGCGTTCTAATTTTTTTAAATTCATAGTCAAAAATAGACTGATTATTTAGACAGTGGATTTTATGAAACTTTATGCGGACAAACTTTTAGAAATTTCAACAATACAGTATAATTTTTTTTTTGATACGAACGTATTATCATACTGTAATTTGATGTGACAAAATAATTTTTGCACGTTAACTTGCTCATGGCTTGGCTTCATGGTTTCATGTAAAGTTTGCGTGTTTACACGCCAACGGCATTTAAAATGTTAAGTTTCATTCTTATTTGCTTGATATTGTTTACATACATTTAAATTAAGGCTACATTTACCATATCATAGATGAGATTATTATCGTTTCTCTATGGTTATTAATTTTATATTTTATTGGGTTGTAGCGTACAGTCTTTATGTATAAAGTATAATATAATTATTTATATTTTTATAAACAAATGAAACGCTTTTAGAACTATGATAAATTTTAACATAAATAAGTCATTAAAAATAATGTTAATATATCTAACCGTCACGAAAATTTAAAAGCTTTTATTTTATTAGCAGCACCCGCCCCCTCTTCATCCGCGCAAAAGGATTACATAAGGGACTTGAATTGGTGCGCTCAGTCAAGTTCGATATTTGAGAACCAAAATAATTGATAAAAAAACGCTTACTCTCTTACGCTTATTCTTTGCGTCTACCGAAAAATGCGCCGGCGATAAGCTAAGTATGTTAGATTAATGTGAAAAATTCATAATGTCAGAATATATGGAAAGTGATCCAAGTGGAAATAGAAAAAAGTCACTGTAGCAACTAGTATTGCTGCAGATATGATATCCGCATTTTAACGTTACCCCTAAAAAAATTGTGACGACGATGTTCATTTTTTATAGCGGCTGGCATATAACCTATCAATTTTACATCGGATCGAATTCAAATATAATTATTTTTAGCCGCTTGAAATTTTTGGTGTCCTAATAGTAATTTAAAAGCTTTTAATTTTTTTAGGTGACCGAAAATATGAATTTTATATTGCGTATTTACGCATGGCTAGGAGCCAATTAAACAAAATATTTTCCATAAATTTTTATGGAAATTATTTTGTTTAATTGGCTCCTAGACATGTATGACTACGTGGCTGGTTAGAGTTATTTATTATCCTTTAACAATATCCTTGTATTACAAGCAAGCTATCATAATATTGCAAAAAGTCTCATGCACAAGATGACGCCAAGATGAGAGGATACATTTTTATTAAATCTGGTATATCTGTATACATATATTAAACTCACATTTTTTTATTTTTAATGTGAACCAATTAAAAGAAGTAGATTGACAAAGAAAAAATCCATTAATATAAATTTATTTCAATAAAAATTAACTCGCATATTTATAATTTAGAATAATGTAATAATTTTCATAGAAAACACATTTTTTATTGGTGTAAGCTGCAATTTCAGGACAAAGTTCTGTGAAATTTAAACAAATTTATTAATTTTAATTATTTTGTAATTAATTGTAATTTTTGTAATTAATAAATTTATTAATTACAAAAGACATACAGAAAAAGAAAATCAGAAAAATCACAACTACACACAAAGTAATTTGTGACTATCGCATTATAAAATACTGCTCAAAAAAATGGAATAATATATGTGTTAATCAATTAATAAAATGGAGGACATATTATAAGGTCAAAAAATTGAACTATTTTGATCAGTGTACTAAAAATTGATCAATACACTAAGCTGCTGTATTGAAATTGGACAATACGCTATTATGGAGAGTGGAGATCCATTGGTTCGAATCCCGCTAGCAGATAAAATATTTTTTAAGTAAGATCAATTTTAGAAGTCTCACGGAGACAAATTTATTTATATATGAGAAACGTGTATGGAAGTCTTTCATACGATAGCCCAAGACTTACAACCTGTATGAGCTGGCTTAAATCTAGTAACTGGGTTCTTAGAACATACATTTAAAGATATTTATTTCGTAAATTTGATTTTTTTGTATGTCTTTTTTACTCCCTTTCTTTTAACTCGTAGCGTCTACTTGCTTGCTTGTATATCGAAAAAACTTTGGATCGATTTGTGATCCAATTGAACTGAAACTTTGCAGACAGACTCGTGGCGACGATAAAAATGATCTAACAAATTTTTGTTTAAAAAATTAATAATTATAGGATAATTTTGGGTTTTTTCGAAATTTTTTATTACTCGCTTTCATAGCGTCGCCCGACTCGAGCCTAACGCTCAGATTAAGCGCCAAACCTGTTTCCACTAGAAAAAGAGAAAGGGAATATAACAAAAACTTGGTTTTTATGGGTTAGTTTTTAATTGATGAATAACTTTATTTAATTATTTTAAATTTATAATTTGTAGTAGTTTATTTGTTCATATTCTTCTCTTTAACCTGTTTCGATTTAAAGTAGTTTTTCTGACCACATCCCTTTTAATTGCCCTTTTAACAAAACTAACAAAGATATATGTCTGTACTGAAAAAATATTACATTCCTTGTCCTGAATAAGGATGCATCGCTCCCAAAAAATGTGGAAAATTTGTAACAAAAATTAATACTGGTAAAAACAAAGTGTTTATATTTCATTTACAAAATGCTGCCACAAAGTGAATAAGAAAAATTAAAATAAATATTTTTTTTTGCCTAGCGCATGAATGTATTGTCTAGAGTGTTATAATTTATTGTATATGTTGGAAGAAGGATGTTTCGAATCACAGCAGGTCACCAACGTCAGTTTGTGTTGAATAAGAGTTGGGGCGACCGGGAACTGTGCTTCTAGCGAGTTCAAGGGCCACGGTGGATCGCGTCACGGAGGAGATCGCACAGGGAAGGTTCGGGAGGGACCGTATAATGTGAGCCTAAGTTTACTTAGCGCACAGAAATATGGGGAAGATTCCCAAATTAAATTTATGGCCTCCTGGCGAATTCGCCCTGTGAGAGAATTCCCGTGTTTGGTTTTATCCTCCGGGATATGGGCGAGTCTTGTATCGTTGGGAGCTGTGCTTTATTCGCTGAATATCTAGCGGCTTGGGTACTGTACTATGGAAACAATAAAGAAGCAAATCCTAAAAATGTATTTTCCGAAAATTAAAGTGTGGTTAAAATACCTTGCATAGCAATGCATACTTAAGCCTCAATTTCATGATTAATTACTGGTGGTAAATATAATTGAATTCTTAATTTAATAAAAGAAAGAAAGCATATTCCTAGAACCATTTATATTTTACATAGCAAAAAAAAATTGAAAGTGGTTTTATAAATAAAACTCGATAAGAACATAGATAAATTAATTTTTCAGAGCAAGAAAACACTTTGTGGCTTGACATAATAAGACATTTAAGAATAAATTAAATACTATGTTTTAAACCACTTTATCGTTATATATTTGTCAACTAGTTTCGGTTGGACTCAACCTTCTTCAGGACAATTATAATAAAGTCTATATTATAATTGTCCTGAAGAAGGTTGAGTCCAAGCGAAACTAGTTGACAAATATATAGCGATAAAGTGGATTAAAACATAGTATTTAATTTACTCTTCAATGTATGATAAATAAATTGTTTATTATGAAACGCATGCAGAAATTCAAAAACATTATAACAGTGTTATTAAAAGAAAAATAAAAATTGCAGAAATAAGAAAAATGCTTGTTCTAAAATATAATTTGGAATGCCATATTTAAATTCACTTTTCATTTAATGGAATTACAATTGTTTTGTTTATAATTCGCGATAATCACACACTTGATCTTCTGGTTTGCATTAGGCACATTCATTGTATTAAGTATGCGTGTAGTATTTAGCTACTTTTAAACATCCCATTTTTTTAACATAAGAAATAAATATAGAAATAAGAAGAGCACTCAATTGCACGGAAACAAAAAATATACTTATTTATAAAGTTCTCATATCTGTATTTAAAATTCTCAATAACAAAATGCAAAAATATTTTTTGAACAAAATTATTGTATTGTATACATACATATAACACCAGAAATAGGAATAGAAAAAGATTACCATATAAGAAAAAAGTGTATAAACAGAATTGTCTAATGTACAGAGGTGTAAAAATATATGATGAGATGCCAGAAAACATGAAGAATATAAATAAGATAAATGAATTTAAAAAGAAATGCTATAATTATTGTATAAATAGTATAGAATTGTAGAGAATTAGTGTATTGTTTATTAGATTGTACCATAAATTAAAGTAAATGAAAATATGTCGGGTATTATGGATACTATATTATATAGTAATACTATATAGTAATAGATTTTAGTATGTTAAGTGTAAAATACTTATAATATACAAGAGTGTAATATTAACAAAAAAACAATTAAACCTTTGATGGCTCATTGGAATTTTTTCCCTTGTGCCACATCATTGGTTCAAACAAAGGGACGCCGCTTCTCTCTTATTTTCAATCTCAACTTACGCTGAATGCCGGGCAACGCCGGGTACATACCTATAGTTTTTAATATGAAAACATGAAACTTTCTCAGGAACTTCGAGGGATTCTTCAGGAGGATTTTTAATTCTCTTCCAGTATCGATTTCTCAAGGAAAAACTTAATTTAATAAAAGTTTATCGCCTTGAGAAAAGAAAATGTCTAAAAAATAGAACGTTATAATATATTTCAGCTCCTAGCGAGTAAAGTACGATAGTAATTATCGACTTAAAGTTCTATTATTGCAATATTTTATATGGTTCAAGTTTCGTCGATAGACTCATCAGGCAAGGCTGTCGATGTGAAGTGCGCTGAGGCCTTTATTGTGTCACACCCATCATTAAAAAATCAATGTATGCCACATTTTCATAATATCATAAGGCTCTTTGATTTATGAAAGAGCTGTCCATACAGCACGGGCCGAGGGTGGGAAGGGTTAGACGTTTGCGTAAACCTTCCGGCGGCCCGGGGGGGGGGGATTGTGATTGTGGGGTGGGTGTGGAGGGCTGAAGGACCCGTGAAAGGACCGCGCCTAAAAGGACCACTATCAATTTCTATAAAACGGTTGGATACGTGAAATAGAATTCTGTAAGTGTAAGTAACAAACTAAGCCATTACTACTTGTTTTGATGTGTAGTAGATTTATGAAACACTGGATATATGTTAAAAGAACATTTTTTTTATAAAATTAATAATAAAAATTTAGTTCCTTTGCAGGGTTATTTGGAAAACATTAATAACCTTGCAGGAATATCTTTTTGCTTTTATTATGAGTCGAAAATGTTTAAGCAACCATGACCTAATATCAATAGTTATGGAAATATGCGACATAAAAGTATGCATTTTCTTTCAATATTTCTGACTTATATTTTACAAAAAATTGAACTATCATTACAGTAACCTATATCGATTGTGAAAAATTCATTCATTTCCGTGCATGTTAAATAAAATGATAAAAACCCTGCAAAAATTCAAATTGGAATGTTTTCCAGTTGGAATTGGAAGGTTTTCATCATTTTAATCGACTTGTATTAAAGTGAATGAATTTTTCATATTCAATATAAGTTACTGTAATGATTGTCTAACGCAGAGGTTCCCAATTTTTTTTGCCACGGACCCTAATTGATCACACTTTTCTTGCCGGAATCTTACTTTGACAAAAAATTGTTACTTTGTAGTTTGAAAATTTTTAATGTTTGACTTGAAAAGAAAGAACATTCTATCAATATATAAATATAAATGAAAAATAATTATTATAAGTATTGCAAAACATTTATTGCGCAAAGAAATACAATGTAACTACAACAAGTGCGGAGCAGCACGGTCTTGCTTGTTAGTAGAAAAAAATGTCAACCTGGAGATGATTAAGTAGGACCGATATGGAAGCTTTTGCTCTTAGAACGGTCCTGGGTAAGCGGTGGGTACCATTTACCATTCATAGTGCGTGAACCAAATAAAAACAGTACAAAACTGTAGTTTCTCACGTACTAAGCAGTATTACTATCGCAATGATAGAATATTTCGAAGTTTTAAAAATATATATAAACAGTTTTCATTATTTTATTAGCTATGTTGTTTTCTTTCCATTTGAGGTAATTATTTATTATAATTCCAAGGTATTCCATTTGTTTTTCTTTTATATATATATAGATGGAAAATGGTTAGATAAATTCTGATTACGTGATTTGGCCTGAATTTTAATTTTTACTTCGTTCGTGATATTCATTTGTTGAATAGAAGATAAAAACTTATCTCAGGAGTTATTAGTAACATGTAAAAGTGTCTCTGTGCATAAACACATCCTCTATGGAAAGTAGAAACATTATCTATCTGCAAGCACAAATGAAGCGTCCAACGTCAACACATAACGACGCAAAACCGCATTGCGCGTATAATGGAAAATATTTTTAATGACAGTAATGTACCCTGGGGATATAATATCTTTGTTAAGTCCGATTGTTGGAACTCATACTTTTTGTGATATTGTTGCTGAATGTATGAAATAAACAATAAACTTCATTAGACGAATGATGCAGTTTTAAAATCTGTGTCGTATTTCACCATAATTATTATTTTTGGGATTGGGATTTTTATTTTTAAATAGTAATTAAAGTATTTTTTTATAAAAAACACTAACTTTTAAATAGCGGTTGAGGACTCAAAGTGCGAGAGTGAATACAATAAATTGTTTAAAATCATATCTTTATATGATTAAAAAGCGTTTTAAAATCATGAAAAAATGGAAAAATTTCTTGCAAATTTATAACTGTCTCGTACGCGTGCAGTGAGTACAAGAAGCGTGACTTTTTTCTAAGCATATATTTTGAAAAGAAACCGAAATAAGATATATGTCTAGTAATATTCCTTTCACAATTATCAACATATTATACAGATTTTAATATTTCATATTATTCTACCAGATAAATATTTAATTTCGATTTTTTCCAAATATATGTTTAAATTAAAGTCATACTTCTTGTTCTCACTGCATGCCCCTACTCGTACCACAATACTAGCTTTACATTCATAAGAAAATATATTCTGTGTACATATTCCGTAACTAAAGGGTGATTTTTTGGAGACTGAAAATGAATTTTTGGCAGCGACCTACTAATTAATGCTTATATTTTCATAATGTTAAGTTTATGACTTTTGTTTAAGGAAAAAGTTACCTAATTTATTGTCCTAAAAATTGTGGTCTAGTATATATATTCTGAAATAAATGAATAATAAATTATTAATCCTGTTAATATAGTCTTTATATTATACTCAATACTGTTTAAAACTTACTTATCTTCATACCTTTTATTATTAATTAATTTATTTTTATCATTAATTGTTTACTATGTAAAAACTTATTGATTTATTTATTTAAATTTTTTTATTGATTTGCGATGTATATTTATGTAGGTAAAACAATTGTATGTAAAAAAATTTTTTTTGAACTACTTATTGAACTGTGATATTTTTATTTTTATTTGTTTTGTCATTTATTATTTTTCATTATTTATTATTAATTATCCGTAAAAAGTGTACCTACTAAGTGTATTATATATTATCATATTCAAATGTTTACAAAATGCTCAAACTTGAACTCTCATGTCACTAATTGACCATCTATTAGGGTCATTAATGACCTGTTGACGGTCTGTATGTTAAAAAAAAAAAAAAAAATATGAACCCAAATTTACAAAAAAACAACGCTAAAATATGCATTTGCAGTGAATGTCCAGCATTACGTTATTGCTTCGTTTTTATTGCATTAGCATAGACCTTGACAATACAAAATCTGGGTGGCCAATTAATATCTACAAAACGACAAATTCGTTGTAGAAACTCGATTGGTTCCTAGCTTCTGTGATATCCAGCTCCATCCCGTGAAAACTGACATCATCAAGTCCAAAGGATCAATCTTAGACCAAAAACATAGTCAGATATATTATCATTTAATTGGCGGCCCCCGTAGTCCAGCATTTGTGACACTGAATTCTCATACCGCAAGTTACAGGATAAAATTTACTCGATTCTGGTTGCTTTTTTGAAGTATCTCTACATAAATTGGGCTTAATGGCCTGTTGTGGCGTTAAAAATAAAAATAAATGAAAAATGTTATTTGTTACATTGGTTTTGAGAGTAACAAAATTTTTCTTTGACAGGTGAAGGGTTTAATACTTCTCCTGAAATTTTGATACTCTCGAAACTTGAGTAGTAGAGCAGAATAAAATAAAATTGTAATTAAACTTACGTAGAGATCATGTTTTTGTTCTTCACTCAACTTAATGATCAAGTCAATAAGAATTAATTGACATCGTAGTAGGTTAACTGTTATGGTGACGCTATCTTTGTTTCACTAATTTTGTAGTGAATTTTTGTATGTTATAATTTTTATTAGCGAGATGAGAAATCGAAATTTAATATTTCTAAACCTGAAAAATAAAAAAATATTTCTAATAGTTGAATTGAGTTTGTTTCGCCCTTTGGTATACCGTTATGTTTCTGTGGTTTCTCTTCATACGTATATAACCTACGTAGCTAACGATAATTGCGAAAAGATTGAGAAAGCAATAAAGAAATGTCTCACAACACATTCCTGCGACCCACTCCAGCGTGGCAATCTGTACTGAGCGTTGATCACTGATCGGTGAACGAGAGACGTAAAAATACCTTCTTTAAAAAATCGAGAAGAAACCTTTACTGCCCTTGTAGCTCTTTATGTTGCTGATAAGTCGCTGATGGCTCTATCGCGGCTATTGATACGCAATGCTCGGATATTAGCCGAGAAAAATAAGATTTTCTCTCAGAAAAATAATGAATAAGGAGTAGACAGTGAATTTCGGTGTAAGAAACTCGAGGGGTATTTTTGCAAAACTGACTTATTTCACTTGAACGTTTTGTTGGAAAATCGCGAAAAATCGATACAGGTGTCAAGTATGTGATTTTACATCCGTGTTTTTTTAGTAATAGAAAGCTTCAAAAATATACTTTTTTAATAAAAAAGTGTAAATAAATATTAAAACGAAATAAAACACTCATAATTTATGTTTGGAATAAGTCTGTTTTGATAGGAATGGTCATAGAATAAGACAGTGTGCAAGAAACAGTAATTTTTAAAGTCATTTTTCTATGGAAATAAATAACTTTTGCAACATCAAATTACAAAAATATTGTGTAAATAGAATAGAAATAGAAATAGTAAAAAGATAGAAATATATCAGAAAGAATATTGCATTCACAGGTCAAATTTGATTAAAATTGGAATAAGTCAGTTTTGCAAAAATACCACTCAAATATATATTTGAAGTAAATGTAACATTTTATTTGAATTATGAAAATTATTAAACTTTTGTGTATAAATATAGCTCCGAGCAATTTTATTGTGTTTTTGTATGTAGGTAAGTATGTTCTAAGAAAAGAAAGCAATTACTGGAATATGCCACAGACTGGTAATTATTAATTACGATAAATTATAGAAGTCTCACAGAGAAAAAGGCTATTTACATGAGAAATGTGTAAAGAAGTCTTTTAATAGGATGGCCCAGGGCTTACGGCCTGTATGACCTAGCTTAAGTGATTAATCTACACATTGCAATTTTCACTAATCTCATCGTAACAAAATCCACACATTATAACATTTTTGAAAGTTATATATTATATTTATGTTCCAAATCTGAAATCTTTCATATAGTAAAAGGGACTATGCGAGAGACATCTGTAGTCCTTCTCATTAAATAGTATATATAGATTTTGCAGCTGTATACAATACATAGATCTATGTTTATTATTTCACGAAGAGGACTAAAGATGTCTATATTATATTTCCTTCAAATATATGAAAGATTTCAAATTTGGAACATGTATAGTGTGTCCGGTTACCGGTGTCGGGGCCTTTAATAGCATAAAATATGACCAATTTCATCGACAAAACACCCTCTATATGTAAAAAAACATGTTTTTGTTTCTTAATTTTTTTAACAATTATTTTTGATCTCTTTTTGTTAAATTTTGGAAAAACACTTAACGTAATATTGATTCTTGTTATTTTATTTTTCAAATGAGACCTCTTTGACATTTAAAGGACCTGTATATAGGTTGATATTAGTTAATTGACACACCATTTCCAATTCATTATGGCTGGAGAAAAATAATATATAGGGGGTGTTTTGTCGATGAAAATGATCATATTTTATGCTTTTAAAGGCTATGACACCGGTCAATGGACTCTCACCGGACACACCGTATCAACTTTAAAAAAAAAATAATGTGTGGATTTTCTTATTGGTGAACGTTGCATTATGTAGAGTGATCTTAAGCCTCTTAAGCCTTAGCTTTAAGCTTAAGTCTAAGCCTTAAGAGAGAGCTTAAGCCAGCTCATAAGCCCTGGGCCATCCTATAAAAAAACTTCTATACACGTTCTCATAAATAGATTCATCTCTGTTCTATAATCTGAAATTCTGAAAGTTCTATAATCTATCTTAATTAATAATTATATTACCTTTTACCGATCGTAACCAAATTTTACTAAATTACGCATAAGGATACTACGCCCAAGCGCAGGATCATCATGCTATACTAAATATATCACTTCCCTTGAAATTGAAAATTTCACACAAATAGTTATTACGCAAAACAGCCTCCCTTCCCTCTTCACACACATAATATTTTTTTGTTCTTTTTTGGTTTTTTTAACATCGAATGGAGAAATTTATGAACATTTTAAATTTAAACTAAATTGAACTTTTTAATGTAAACGATTGAACACGTTGAGTTTTTTTAAACTTTTCATTATTTTATTTTTATTTATTCAGTAAAATTTTATTTTATTATATTTATTTATTTATTATTATTATATTTATTAAACAAATTATATTATTATAATAGAGTTATATATAATATTTAATTAAGTAATTGATATATATAACTTAATAAATAAATTTAACTATAATTTCGAGAGGAGCAGTCCCTTCTCAGCATCATCAGGTGTAATTTATAACTAACCTAAATACAGAAATTATTGAAAATATTTGAGTAGAGTAACGGGTGTGGTCTTCAAGGGGAAGATGCTGAGAAGAGGAGACTTTTCTAAGAATGTGATGTTGTTTATGAATATATTATCAGAATTCAAGTTATTTTGGATTTCGATGGTTTCTACAATATTCATTATCAATCCTTTATGAGGAACGGAGTATATAGTTTAAATCTGTGATTATCGAAAAAATGGTTGGTATTAATTATATGTTCGAGAAAATGTTGTTTCTTAAACAACGGCGATGTTCCTTTATTCATATATTAGGTCCTTATATATGAAATTGGCGTTTAGTATGGGAGGAACATAAAGCCGATTTTTTTTATTATAATATATTTATTTAATCAAGGTATGTACCATTGCTATCTATGCACTTTTGCCATCTCATAGGTAGTTCATCGATCCCTTTACTAAAAAAATCATTCGGACGGGAATCAATAAAATCTTTGAAGGCGGTTTGGACGGCCCCATCGGAGTTGAATTTTTTCCTTTGCAAGAAGTCATCCAAATTTTGCATTTACTATCACATTATAAAGTTCAATTTAGTTAAAATTAAAATAATCATGTTGCACGACAAAGTAACTGCCATATAAATAAATAATATTTATGAACCCTTTTTATTATATATTATTATTTTATTTGTATGATATCGATATTTATGTTTCCGATGTACACTTGAATATTCTCTGCTTCAATATTACTAAACGCGTCTGTCTCGAGGAAGACGTCATTTTTAATTAAGCTTCAGTTTCGTTATATAAATAAATTTACAATAACCTCTTTACATATAAATGAAATTGAAGAAAAGCTTCACGAGCGTCACGATTTTTTATCCCAGGATATTATCACCTTTGCCTCAGTTCCTCCATATAATATTTATGAAGCTCGCTAGTTGATTGTTGAAACTTGTTAATTAATATGATCATCTTGCGATATCTGATTTACTTCACACATGTTTTCATATCCAGTGCATAACTACGATCTATTATTTAATATTGAGTAAGTACCTACAGTACATGCGACGAACATTTCTTATATGATGCGTATGGTACTATCCTACTTTATTTAGACATCCTGTGATTTTATGAAAAACAATGTTCGCTATCTATAAGATGTAATGTAGCACCGATGCGATATTATTTTCAATTTTGGAGAGTAATAAGTATTAAGTACTACCAAAAAAAAGTGTTATCAAAAAGAACTACAAAAAAACTTTTTATCCGTTTTAACACTAGAGCACCTGCGCATAAAATTTTACCTCAATGTTCACTTGGCCTACTATAGTAAGCAAAAATAGTGTAAGTTTTTTATTAATAGTAAAGGGTACTTTTTAAATGAAAAAAATCCTACGCCTAAAATGTTACTTTATTTAAAGAGAAACAATTAAAATTGAGACAAATTAAACAATACTAGACTTTTTGGATTTATAAGTGGTCAATCAACCTTATAACTAAAATGACGGAAAAAAAAAACTTAGAAATCATTTGTTTCCAAAAATTGAGTAGGTACATATTACAGTCTAATGATCTGGGCATACCCGTTTCCAACACGTTTTAAGCCTTTTTTTAAATCGATTACTTTGAAGGGACTATATTTGGCGCCAAATTTTACAGGAGTGCACGCTTGCCCAGCATCTGCGTGGTGCTAATTCCATGTGTCCTTGAAGTTTATACGGACGCTAGACTTGCAAGTGCCTACAGGCAAAAAAATATCGATGAAAGTGTAATCACGGATTACTAAAGTATTCCGCGCGTGTGCTCTAGTTTTAAAATGTATAGTTTTTCTTCTAAAATTTGTATTATTGAACATTTTGCAGTTTGCGCCGTTGATTATAGTTTTATCGTGGTACGCGCAGGTATTACGGAAGAACGAAAATTTAGTGAATATACCATCTTGGAGAGAGTATGTCATATCTCAAATTCAATCAAATTTTACAATCTATAGGAATGGATTCAGATAATAATTTTTCTGAAGTGTTTTTTTATTTGAAGAGTTCGAAACTAAATACTTGCAAAATCAATCTACCTATAAGATCTTCGCGTACCTACTGAAGACTGTACTTTTAGGTTAAACTTTAAAAATTTTCATAATTGTTCAACCTTACGTTCTAATATAGTTTATTATTACTGAGCAAGCATTTTAGTTGCGACAAAAATAACCGTAAATAAATTTTGCACATTGCTTATTAGATAAATTATTTTTATTTTACCCCAGACAAAAAAATAAAGGTGAGCTGGATAAACGTAATGAATTAAATCTTAAAACACGAGGCAATAGTTTATTCATGTTCTACTGAATGTCTGAGTGCTAGATATTTTTGTTCGTAATACTTTGAAAATCTTTGTAGAACTTCAAGTTCTGCATCTGAAATTGCTCCCAACTATGGGCAGGGCAAACATCTCTGCACAATGTTTTTTTAATTACGTCTGTCTATTCTAATGTATTTTAATCTGTCTTGGAAATTCTACCGCGAATTGTTAATTTAACCCAATAGTAGTTCTATAAGCCATTCACTCCGAAACTAAACAGTACATTAACTTGAAAACATTCATTAGGTACCAAAAAATCAACCGTTTAATGTACTCAACACATGAGATTTGTCGAAAACAACGCTGTTGAATATTCACAGCTAAAAATAATTATTTTAGCGGTGAATATTCTGACCACTAAGTATACCAGAATAATGCAAGGATAATCTATGCACATTTTAAAAACTTTTTTGTGGATGAACATATTATTTATTAATATATTATTACAAATATTATTATAATTATTTATATAAGTTATGTTTATTATTTCAAGCGATTGAATCCTACATGTTAACATATTCTCGCTCTTTTGAAGTGACGATAAGAATTTTAGGGTATTATTATTTTGTACGAATGTAACGTTCGTCAAAGTATTTAAAAATTTCGTTTACTTTTTTCTTTGTTTATTATATTTCTATATTTTATTATTGTATTTTACTATATTTCAATCATTTAAATTTTAAATCGATGTATATTGATTTAAATATTATGTTATTTTTTAAATTTAATCAGTTATGAATAAATTTAGAAAATAATTGAAATTCTGTTGTAATCAGCTTTTTGTATTGTGGTTATTCATTGTAATTAAATAAAATATAAATTTACTTGGCTTAAACTACTATATTTTAAATAACACTTAACGGTAGTTCTGGACAGTGGTTATTTTTAGTGAACCCTTCCGAAACCGGTTAATATATAAATGTCTATTCTTTCTTCTCAATGTGCCCAAATAAAAAAATAATCTAGGGGACCACACCCACTACCCGAGATTCAAAATAATAATAATAAAACCTGTTAACTTTTTATAATATTAACTAAGGGGATTAGGGGGAGGAGTCGGAGGAGTGGCCATGGTTTTGCGTAGACTCTGTATAATATAACGATGTAAACAATTTGGTCCAGGCTGGGGATGGTTGAGATGTCTAGGGACTAAAGAAGGCGATGGCGGGATAACCATATTTTCTTCAATGTCTTAAAGAGTAATTATGCCAAATTTGGAAGGGGTGGCATTAAATATGAGTAGTTAGTTCTTCTAAGTGGTTAAAATACTCGCTAGTGGTTGATGGTTCGAACCTTAGTCCAAAAAACCAGCAAGTTAGTCTTATTTAAATAGTACACGAGCGATTAATTTAGTTTGAAAACATTAATAATATTCACATATATAGAAATAAAATCATTTTTTTTTAAGTTCTACCTTTTTGATTTTCTGAGACGCGTTTTGCCTTATGAGGGCATTGTCAATCAATATGAGATTGATAATGCCCTCATAAGGTGAAACGCGTTTCAGAAAATAAAAAAGGTTTTTATTTCCATATGTGTGATTATGGAGTTCTACAACAATCTCGGAAACAATAAATTTAGTAATAATAATGTTTATAGTTATAACATGTTTACATCTCTATGTTAAAATAAATAGTTATAATGTAATGGGTGTTCATGTTTATAATACTTTGCATATTATTTTCTACATAAATTATAAAGCAACAATGTCGTATTATCAATATTTATGGAGAAAGCAATTTCAAAGTTTGCACTTATTTTTTAAATATTTCTGAATTATCTTCTGTAAAACCTTGGACTGTCATTGTACTAATATACGCAACCGTGCAGAAATTTGAACTTGAATTTTTAACAAGGTCTTATTATATATAGGAAAATTTAAAAAAAATAATATAACACAAATGTATATTGAGGTCGAGGGTAATTTAGCTACTATAACTCGTCGCTGAAGAGTAACTTTGCGAAATTCAGTTAAGATTGGTAACTGTTAACGGAATTTTTATATAGAATAGCTTGTTTGACTTGTGATCCAAAGGTCGCGGATTCGAACCTAACTCCAGACTAGCAAGTCAGTCCTATTTTCATAGCACAAGTGTATAGTTTAGTTTGAAAATAGTAAGAATATTGATGTGATACGTATTGCGTGTTCGTATCTCTATTTTAAAGAATATATATATAATATATATATATATATCTATATATAATATATATATCTATATATATATATATATATATTTATATTTTTAAAAAATTTATTAAAATTTATTTTGTGAGTTAATAATTTTAATAAAAATATCAATTGCAAGAGGCTCAACCGAAGCTTTTAATTTATAAATACATGTTTTTATATATAAAACGATACAGATGGAAGAAATGACATTAAAAACAGCCGTGAAAATGTGTTCGCATTCGACGCACCCAATTGGAATCTGGAGACATTGTGTACGGCTCCATAAAGGAATACTTAAGATAACTCGAGTAAGTATGTTTTCCATCCTGAACACTCTGAATATGAGACTATGACCCATATTTCTTTTGAAGCCCCGTGTTGTGTGAAGTTATACCGGGCGGGATACCTTTCAGGACGTCGCCCCGAGCGGGACTCTTTGTCCCGGCCTCCTGGAGCCGCTAGTACCGTGCCGAGAGCACCCGCCGAACGGGTGACATTACCGGATATGGGTACTTGTTTATTTTTATTAAAACTTGCGTTGAACAACTAGGCTACAAGATTTTATTTGACGCCAAGTAGTTTCGAAAGTAAAACCACGTTAACTGTTTTAACCTTTATTTAATTGTAATTTTCAAAGCTAGGCCAAGAGTCAAAATTGCTGTAGAAAAATACAGCACAATTTGAGATTTGATCCAGATTTTTCAATCCATATTCGAGAAAATCGTAAGATATATTTTGACTTTATTGGGAATCGAACCTAGTCGCATATTTTCACTAAACTACACTTTTTATCTACTATATAAACGTTGAGCGATTTTTTGTCACTTATCATCACTCTTCTTAAAATAGTAAGGGGTGTTTTTTTATTGAGGTATATAACTTTAAAATTAATTAAAACACATAAAAATAACAGTAATGGCCATGGTATTAGTTTAGTTGGAAAGATAATTTTTGTGCCATTAGTGTTTAAATGAATGGTAATTATTGGAGGTTTGTTTTTAGATTTGGCAACATTTTTTTGATTTGCCATTTCACCGATTTACGCTAAAACAACGATACAAAATTATTTTGAAAAACTCTAAATCGTCATCCTATTTAAATATTTTTTTATTTTATTATTTTAACACTTTTTTTTCTTATTTTATTTCAGTTTTTTTTTCTTAAATATTTTCCTTTTAAATATTATGATAGTTTAAAGTTTAGTTTAGAAAATATTAAAATAATTTTGTCGCCCTACAAAAAATAATAATGCATAACCGTAATATCCACATTAAATTGTACATATAAATTTAATATTTGATTTAACCTTCATGTTGCTAATCATTTCAAGGGGCAAGCTAATTTTTATTTGTTGAAGAAGTGTTCAAAAATAATAAGAGTTGTTTGAAAATACTTATTTAATCTTTAGCCAAATTATTTAAAATATGTCAGTTAAAAGTTACACTTTGAACATTTTACGTATTTAACGGCATTTAAGTGTTAAAGATCAACAATTATTACGCACTCACAGATCCAAATGTCACGAATTGTGAACACTAACTCGATTAAATATTTAACAAGAATTTTAAATCAGCACGCTGTAAGCCTAACTTAAATACGCAAGTCAATAATAAGATTTTATTTTACTTGGCTGGCGTGTACTGTTTTGAAGTATAATTTTATATTAGGAGTATAAAAGCTTATGGAAAAATATCAAAAAAAATGTTTTAAATGTATTCGTTGAAAAAATGATGAAGTGATACAAAGCATTTGGAATTTCTTAACTTCGAGGTGAATTTTTTCACAAAAATGGCGCTATAGAAAATATCATTTTTTATAATTTTTATTATGAGACATCCCAAAAGTATCTCATTAATCAAAGCAAAATTCCTAGCGGCATAGGCGCTGGAAACCGAAAGATATTATGCCTTTAAAATCAGCAAAAGCAATGGTTTTGTTATCAGTACACTTAACATATTGTGAGGTGTCCAGACAACTGCGCACACGACAACTATGCGCCGACAACGTGCAATATGAAAGCAAATGAAGATATTATCCCGTGTACTTAATTTTACAGTGTTTCACGAAACTGAAAAGTAAATATTATTATCCAAATGTAACGCTTTTTGAATATAAGGGACATAAAAATAATATCATCTCTTTATTATTTGAATCAATCATTTTAGCACAATGAGGGTGTATATTGACAAGGGAAAAAATAACTTCCATTCTTTTGATGAATTTCGACGTTTTTCAACCAAGTTTTTTTTTTCCTTAATGTGTTTTCTTGTCGAAAAAAAACTTCTTTATGGATTGTTTTATAAAATTTCAATCATTATTATTGTTCTTTGAGTTGGATTAGGTTAGATACAAAAAAAAATTGTTTTCATTTATTAATATTGTTGATTTATTCTGCGCGCTGTTGTTCGCGCGTAATTGTCTGCGCATAGTTGTCGGGGTTATACTGCGCGTGATTGTAGGCTAGCAGTGTCTTGCGTGCAATTATCGAATTGCCAACGCGATCGCTAAGGTTCGATGACTGGAGAAGCGTGTTATTCTCACCATCCAGATTTTGTTATGTTGCACTCTAGGATCCTTAAGGATACCCTAGATATGTATTGTGTAAGCATTGTTATTTAATTTTACTTTTTTTGGCCAAAACCGGGATTGGTCTTCAGAAAGCTGCAAAGGTTGCCGGAATGGGAGAGTGCCACGGATCCCTAAACGCCAGGAATGCCTTGAAGAATCCGACAATGGGTGTGCGTTACCAAATTTATAGCAAAATTATATCTATTTTAATAACAAAAAAACCAGAGAGAGTGACAAGACGGAGCCGATAGAGTTCAGTCGACGATCAGACAGATGAGAGACTTACAGAATTTATTTTAAGTAAGCACTGCGGCAAAATAATAATATTAGATGAATTTTTGACGATCCTCCTCGGCTGTGACAAAAAAGATGAGGCGAGCAGACAGCTGCCGGCTGTCGGCCAGACAGCCTGACAGTTCGACGTGACTCGGAATACAACACAACAATCGAGGAATTTTGCAGTGAAAGATACATTGTAAAAAGCACGATACGAAAATAAATAACGGCTTCTAAATATATAATATATAAATACAATACCATCCAGATGCTGGCAAAGCCCGTATTGCGAAATAAAATCAGTCAAAAATGGTACTTATTTATTTTGTGTCTACTGGTTAAGACGTTCGCCTAGTGTTTCAAAGGTTGAGGTTAGAACCTCATTTCTGGGAACAACGAAGTAAGTCTTATTGTCAAAGACCAGGCGTTTAGTTTACTTTGAAAATAAATTCAATAATGTGATATATTTTCCGTGAACGAATCACTATTTATACAAATTAGCCTATTATTCTAAAATCTCTTACATATTTTTTTACTAAAATAATAATAAATCTGATTTTCAGACAACGCCAGGAGCGGACCGCTGGCTGATGTAATATAAAACAAAAACTACCTATGAAGGTTCATATGTTCATTATTAGAACGCCATCTATGAAGGGACAACTTAGGGAATTAATATGTTGATTAACGTAGATGCTCTGTTATTCATAGGAAATAAACTGCCATACCCCACACAGCTATCCGTTCTACCTCCAAACACCCACCACCTGTTTGAAGTACCTACCACATCATGAATCCTTCGTATACACGCACCAACAATAATCATTAAATTTATTATATATTATGAAATAATCGTATAAAAAGTATTTTTAAGTACAGTGTCAGAACTTAAGTGGTTATTAGTAAACGATATAAGTTATTTATGAACTATATTAATATTGAAATGAATGAAATGAAGTATTATTATGATAATGACAATGAATAATTAGTGATGTGTATATATATTTCTTCTTTTTCTTTTCTTAATTTGCTTAAAACTTTTAACTTTGTACATTTCTTGTCAATTTCTTTTTCTTTGTTTTTTGTACTTAAATTGTTTTTGTTTTTATCTCTTCTGTTTATAAAGTGAATAATATTTAGTAACAGTTTAACATTTCATAAATGAACCTGCAGACAAACGTCTTTTTAGACGTTTTGTGGGACAAGATATTACAAAGTGTAAAAAAAATAAATGGAAAAAAAAAGTATAATACAAAATCGCGGTATTCTTATATTCCGATCTATTCGTACAAGACGTCCGACTTATTTGATGATTACAATTTTATTTATTAATATTATTAATATTTAAAGCATTAACTTTGTGGTTAGACATTATAATTTAGATAGATTTAAGGTCCTAAAGTCTGGTAGTGGTTTTAACAAAGTTAACTAACAATCTGTTAAAATTTTATTTATTTATTTATCAAAGAATCCTATGAGTTTTAAACTTTATAATGTTAAAGCATAGTGTATATTGCATAAACCAATTACAAAGATTCACATATGATTAAGGCGTAGTAAATTAAGTACAATGTTGGATAAGTGGATATTTTTTAGCCTATTTAGAGTAAGAAACAAACAATATAAAAGTAAAATAAAGCAAAGCAACTGAATATGAAAAGTAAAAGAAGAAATGAGTTAATTAATAGTAAATGAGATGCAGTGAGTGATTGGCCAAAGTCGATTTACTGATGAAGATTTAATTCCGTTAGTTGAATAATGCTGAAATGAAATTGTTAGGTGGGTTTAGAATGAAAGCACACACAATCTATATGATCCTTTCTAATACGGGAATATTAAACACGTCATTTATCAAGTTCAATACAATTATCAATGTACAATTATCTGGATATTTTGAGTATGTGCAAATTTTTCAAGAACACAATAATGTATTTTATTCCCGGGGGGGGGGGGGGGGACAAAATTCAGGGGGCATCATTAATTAAGATATATTATAGATGTCTCATAGAGACGAAGCTATTTTTTAATGGAAGTCTTTATAGGTGTTTACAAGGCTTACGACCTATCGTACGGCTGGCTTAAGTGATCACTTTACATAATGTAAGGTTCACCAATTCCTCCCATGATAGACTACCCCATCTATAAAATTTTTGGAAGTTGTATATATATTTAACTTTTACAATTCACTTACGTTGTTTCGTAAGTGAATTGTATTTTTTCTGCCGCCACCTGCAGTTGAAAATTAATCATTCCCGTAATCCAACACAGATGTCACTACTTATAATGAAATATCTATATGAATATAATTAAAAAAATTAACTTAGTTTATCACCATTTAATTTTTGGTAAAAACCAACCGGTTTCGTAAACAACGCTCCTTTGGCAGGGAAGGTATACTTAATACTAAATAAACTTTATAATTATGAACAATCATACGTGGGTGTCAAGTGTCCAAATGGGGGTAAATAGTGGGAGGTGGGAAAGAAACAGGTGAAAGAGTGAAAAGAAACACATTAAAAATAGGACTGTAGGTACGTTAGATTTTTTTGGTTATTCATAAAACATTCATTATTGATAAAGATAAATTGATGAAAATAAAGATCACCCACTCGGGTGTTTTTAAACTAAAATGCAATAACTGTTTCTCTTTTTATATCGGAAAAACGAGTCGTAATTTTGATATTTGGATTAAAGAACATATAAGATGCTTAAAAAATTCAATTTTCAATCACATTATTGAGAATAACCATGGTTTTGATAAAAATACAGGAGTCAATATTCTTTACATATTTATAATTTATTTTTATTTTTATGTATAAGTAGATGTTTAAATAATTCAGAAACCCTAGAAATTAAAAAATCCAAAAATAATAATGAATGTATTATGAATAACCAAAAAATCTACGGTACAGTCCTATTTTAAAAATGTTTTCTTTCACACTATCACCTGTTTCTTTCCCACCCCCACTCTTTTTACCCTCATTTGGACAGTTGACACCGAGGTATGAATGTTCATAATTTGTAATGTTTATTTAGTATTAAGTATACCCTGACGAAGGAACATTGTTTCCGAAACTGGTTGCTTTTTAACAAAAATTAAGTGGTGATAAACTAAGTTAATTCATTTAGTTATATTCATAAGGTTTACGCACAGAGTAGTAGCAAAATACAATAGTATAAATATCTATATTTTGATTGGAGTTTTTGTATACAACTTCCAAAAATTTGATGGATGCGGTAGTCTATAATGGGTGCAATTAGTGAACAATGCATTGTATGAAGTGATCACTTAAGCCACCGTACGACAGGTTGTAAGCCCTATGAACATACAAAAAGACTCATATCTACTTTCCCGTATAAAAAATAGCTTCAGCTCTATGAAACATTTAAAATGTATCTTTATAAAATTATCTGTTGATATTGTCTATAATTCGATTTTTGATTTTTAATTTTCGGTAAACTTTATATCCCGATAAAGGGACCATTGGTCTCAAAACATGTTGATATTAAAAAAAAATACAAATATTTTATAAAATAATAATTATACACAATTTTTATTTTTGGTTGTGTTGAAGTACGATTTAAAAAAAGGATATACCTACGCTTTCTGCAGATTCATTCACGACCGTGTATCCAAGTTCTACGGCTTCATTTCACGGTCAGAATTTATAGATTAACAAAGAAAAATAGTAAAACGCTTCGAAATGTGGAAGATGACCCGACATTTCGGATCCAACCCGCATTGTAAGGACGGCGGGGAAATGTATTTTTACTAAGGCACATTCTACGGAGTAAGGTAATAAAAGTGTCGCGGTCGATTAAGTCTCGCCGAGAGTTCCACGAGACACGGAGGCTGCTCTCGCGCGGATATTACTCCGCGAGAGCAGCTAACCAAGCGGACAATATGGGGTGCCGGCAGGGGGGTGAGTTGTACCAGGAACACCTCGGGATGCGTGTATTAATGGGGAGTATTTTTTCACGGGGGAGGGAGTTGTGAAACAATTCGGGCGGGCTTTTTTTCAAATTTAACAAAGTCAATTCCAGGACCTAATGTAATCAATTTTCAATTTTCAGCAATTTTTGTTATTACCTACTTTTTACTTAATATAAGATGTTTCCAAACTTTATTGCTACGATGAATACACATATTTTATTGAGTCATTGATTATTGCATGTTATTTCGAGTAAAGCTTTTAATGACAGATAAAAATAAGCAAAAGTAATTTAATGTAGTGGAAACACGATCGCTTTGAGGTTTGAGTGAAGAATGAACAAATTAGGAGTGAACTTAGAGATAGTAATCTGTAATAAAGTCAGTAGAATAAAGAAAGGGCTTCTGAGACGGTTTGGAAAGTAGACAAAAAGTAATAAGATTTCTCAAGGCGAGTTGGAGAAATTTATGTTATGCAACGAAACGCGCATGCATAATGCGACGAAGGTCTTTACACCATGAAGTTATTTAATACAAATCTGTTTGTAACTTTATTACCGCTATCTGACGAAATCCTCCAGGTAATATCGGTATCTGTGAAGCTTGATGTTGCCGCTGCGCTAAATAACGTCCGTCTCTTTGCTGACGTATAACAGGGATTTGTAATCTGCCGATATCTTATTAGTTAACAGCTCTTGCGGCTGGTTTTTTTCATGCCTCAAAAAGGTCTACATTTTATACTTTGGCGGCTGTGCTGTGAAAATTGATGCATTATTTATTTTATTTTTACCATAAAAGCATAAATTCTAACGCATAAATACACGCACCCCAAATTTTTATTAAATTTTAAAAAGCTCACGACTCTCAATTTCCGTAGTGATATCATCACAACAAGAAGCTTAAGATAATTACAAAGATGTCTTGTGACCTCACCGGGATTCGAACACCGAATCCAGTGCCGAACCCACTGGATTTCGAATATCGTAATTGTATGATATATGACGCGAATGTTGAAAGCAACTGGAATGAAAGGCGTTCGCGAAAGACTTAATATGATCAAATATTGCAGAGTGACTCCATAAAAAGCTTTAATAATGAGCGTGCCAGGACAGAAAAGTGTGGCGTTCAATCCTTAATGTCTCTGTGGGGAAACAGCTTGATGGTAAATTAATAAGATTATTTGAAAGTAAGATTAAAGTTAAAATTTTCAAACTAACGTACCTACAATTAAATAAAGGAAACGATTTTGTACCACAAAACTTATTTTTAAGTTACCCAAAAATATCTTAAGCAGAACACGATGTTTATTTATAACTGAATTGTAAGGTTAAAATAATTTGTTTCAACGATTTGTTGGGCGTACACGTGTCGTACACGTATTGTACTTATTCCCACTCTCGAGCGTGTCCATAGTACAACTTTGTCCGAGCACCTTGGAGAAATTTATATTTGTACATTAAGAGAATATTAAATATTTATTTTTAGTCTTTAGTCAAAGATTGAAAATTCTACAAGAAGTTTCAAGAATACGAATCACAGTTTTATTTTAAAGTTAAGTAAAAATGAGTTTCATCCAAAATTTCACTCTAATTCCAATTCTATATTTAAGCTTATTTGTGTACAGGGTACGGATTTAAAGATGGTTTAATTTAATAACGCTGGAAGACATCACAAAAAAATTAATGATTAAATAACAATTTTCATTAAAAAAAAATTAACAAATCATTGAAACAATTGGAATGAAAGGCGTTCGCGAAAGACTTAATATCATCAAATATTGCAGAGTGACTCCATAAAAAGCTTTAATAATGAGGCGTGCCAGGACAGAAAAGTATGGCGTTCAATCCTCAATGTCCCTGTGGGAGAACAGCTTGATGGTAAGTTAATTAGATTATTTGAAAATAAGATGACGATGGAAAGGTATTTCCGAAACATGTAGGTGTAATTAATCAAATAATATAAGTAGATTTATACAAATAATACGATCATTAAAATTATTTTTTTTTTATTTACAATTACAATAACAATTAAAAAAAATGTTTTTATTTTTTTTCTTCTTCAAATATAGCATAATTATTTTGTGCTGACATAATTATAATTTATATAAAATAACTCCAATAACACCATTTTTTTATTGAAAAAAATTCGATATGTTTCGAATTTCCTGACGAAGAAGCCATTGGCTTCGAAACATACAAATAAAAAAGTGGTGTTTACAACGTTATTTTATATAAATTATTTTTTTATTGTTTATAGTGCAAATATGAGCCCTTATAATCAATGTATGGTACTTACAAAGGTAGGGTTAGAACTTTTAACGATCAGAAGCTTCAACAATCAACCAGCATGCATGAGAAGATATAGTCTTTCAAACTCATCTCATGTGACTTTCAAACTTCTCAATATTTAAATGCTTCCAAGCTGCTTACAATGAGGGATAATCACCGCCTATTTTTCGCATCTTATTACTCAAGATTTTTTGGACAAACACAGCATTTTCCTGGTTTAGTTCTGGCTCTTTACACTCCCGACATGGCTTCATGTGATTTTTGTCTATTACCCATGTAAAAAATTCTGTTTAAGGGTCCCAATTTAACAGATGAAACCCCAGACACCCAGAAAGTGGCTCAATGCTGGAGGTCTTATAGATCTAGCACAGGATAAATGAGCAGATTACCATATGGCAGACATAAACAAGAATAGGTTATTTTAGGAGAAAGACTTTAGTGTAGTTGTTAGAATATAATATTTTATTATGGTAACATCAAATATACAAGAAGCACTCTCTATATACGTTACGTATATAATCTGTGATTTTGAATAACACATTCGCTTATTGGCACAATAACTATCACGTTGTTTAATTTCATTTTATCAGCAGTCTTATAAGGACCCAACTCACAAAAGAAAAATCAACAATTCATATTTGCTAACTCCAGAACATTCTCTTAGAAACATTATTTGACAGATTAAATATACGATGATGCATATCGCCCTTAAACTGGCTATATAAGGAGTTCAGTTACCTCGTCCATGACAATATATTACAATGCACACGTATAACTTTTCTGGCGTGCATTAAAATGTATTGGATAAAACGGTGGTTGAAAATGATTTGTAGTCCCATGAGCGTGATTAATGGCAAATGCGTCTAATACAGTGGAAATTAATTGCTTTATTAATTCTTTCACCGCAGGGATGGCAAGAAGTATTAGATTACTCATCAGAAGTGACTGTGATGCTTGAAGGTATTTTAAATAAACTGTTACAGGAGATTAAAAAATATTAAGGCTCCACATCACGGTTCGTGCGCGGTACGAGGGTATATTTTTCGTAATTATTTTTAAGCAAAAGATTAATACATTTTTGTTTATTAATACTTTTTGTCATATAGAAGACTATATACAAATTGTTATACTCGAATCTAAAGTATAGTTTGCGGTGTACGCGGCTTCCAAGAGGACACTCCGACGAAATTGCTGCTCGGCGGTTGACAGCGATTAAGCCGTACGGTTCATCAGAAAAATAAAATAGAAATTTATTTAGAAAAAAGAGTATAGGTGAATTTCGATGTCTAAAATAACAACAAAATGGCGGACCAGCTCATTTTCTTTTTAAAAGTTTAAGACTTGGCGCAAGCAAATGTTTTTTAATATCTTGTCAATCAACAAATAATAATGCACTGACTTTGGGCTTGAAATTAAAATTATTATTTTGCTGAATATTTTGGTAATTAAATTGACTTGTAAAATATGTCTTCTAGTACAAAGGCAAAAAAACCGAAAATCTCAAAAAAATGAATTGATCAAATTTCCTAGAATATTCTCAACATATGTTTTGTTATAATTTCTACTATTATTTTATCTTCATACGTCGTACAAGACATTTAAATGAACAAGTTAACGAAAATTTTGCTCTTGAAAATAAAATATACATAATATTATATAAAATTATTTCCAGAATGATTTAATTTATTAGCGGAATTCAATTTTCAGGAATGCTCGCGTGTTAGAGTTGCTTTATAAATACATTACATTGGGCTAGAAGCGAGGCAATCAGCTGTTCTGAAATAGGTATCATACGATGGCTCGTAATTATTATAGTACAAGTCAGAAATGTTGGATTCTAGGCGTTTTTTAAATACTTTAAAGCAAAATATTTTTTTTCGAATCTTTTATAAAAATATTTCGTATAAAAATAATTGTATTTGAATGTGAACACGTCTTTGAAATCGGTTCGGGTTGCACAACCAGAATTGTAGCAAAATGGGTAGGTATATCGAATCTTATCTTATCATATAATAGATTATATAATATTAATGGTTATAATATAGTAAAGTGTGAAATACAGGAGTTTCATATTAACTAATTTAAGAAATAAATAAAAATTTTTTTTTTGAATCCTAGCATAATTATGTTGAAATTAACGTTTTATCGAACCGTTTTTTTCTAAACAAAATGATTCTAGTTGAAACTGCCGACTAAAATTAATAAATTTGAAATCGGGACATTTTTTCATTGATGAATCTCGAGGCGACGTAGACATTTAATGTTCAATAATAGTGGAAAATTATTCATTTTAATCAAAATACTGACAAAATCTCATAGAAAATAATGCGAATAATGTGTTGTCATCCAATGTACGTAAATGTTGTAAATTTCAAAGCTCTAACTAGTCGGAAAGTCGGTGAAAAATTAATTACAAAATTCCACCACAGCGAAAAGACAAAGAGAGTTAAACAAAGCATGTAAAAAAGTATTGCTCAACAGATAAACGTGTATTACTCGCAACCGCATACAGATGGTAGATTTTTAGAAATATAATATTGTTAATGCACTGTAAAGCAATTCTTAAAATGCAGTCATTTATTACACGCGCACACGAATGTTGGCGGCTCGAGCAAACGAAGCGGAGAAGGAAAACGTACGAAGCCCGGTAGTATGTCAATTGCAGCCCTGGAAATATAATGTGATAAAAAACAATTAATATTGATTTTTTCAATTGATTGATTTCAACATTGAAAATTAATTAATTTAGAAAAAAAACGAAACACAAGACATTTCATTCAGATATTTTGACAGTTATACAATACCCTGATGATGGAATGGTAATTTCTGAAACATGTTGGTGGAATTACTCATATAAAAGTAGATATATACATATAAAATAATCAATATTTTTAAAAATAATATTGATATTTTATGTAACTATTATTGTTATTGATCAGCGTTCCGCAGTTTTCTCGCCTAGGGTTATTTATCGATTTCACTAAACAATAATTTAAAACTTCTTCAACAATAGCTAAATAACTTTTTGGTAACATTATTATCACACATAAAATTCAATACTTTAATGACATCATTATTTATTGAATAATCACATGTTGGGTATCTTTATCAGGATGCTAAGTTGTTATCAACTGAATGGATTATTTCCAAAAGATGACTAGAAAACTTGACTATTTAATAAATAGTGGTTCTATATGAAGTGCTCTATTTTTATGATATTAAGAATTAAATTTTGCTTATTAATTGGACAACGCAAAATAGAAATCTCGCTACACTCTGTAACCAGACTTGTGGTTCCCGACCTACGAAAACAGGTGTCAACATTTGACTTTACAGTGTACCAAGAGAATGTAATATTAAATATTGTTAGAGAATGTTATCTACTTTAAAATTAAGCTGCCCTCGTAGTCCAGTGGGCATGATATGGGACTCAGGGTTCAGTTCCCGGTGAGGTAATAATATTCCGATAAAATTATCTCAAGCGTGACTGTTTTTGTGATGTACTTGATGAGCTGTGGAAAAACGAAGCCAGGAACTGACCACTCAAAAAGCAACACTATGAGGCTAAAGAGGTGATCTCATCTGAGGATGAGGAAAAAGAAGCTGAGAAATTTATCACTTCAAATATGATTAAGGAGATCAGTAGAATGCGATAAACAGTGCAAGATTTTGAAGAAAAGTACCATCCGGCTAAGGTTATAGGCAGCTTAATCTTTTCAACGACAATGCTATGTCATATTTTATTGTTATATTGTTTTTCTTATGCTTCTGCTTTTTATATACATACTTGCTTTTTACTTTATTTTATATTTATCTTTATATATTTGTATCTATATTTTAAGTATTTTCTATTCTCTTTATGTCGTTATTTTTACATGTTATTATTCTTTTCTTTTTAAACTATCTATATATTCTGATTATGTACACTTAGCTATCTATTGTAAAAGCCCTATAGGGCGTTAATAAATAAATAAACAAATAAATAATATTTTCATTGAATCCTCAAAAAGCAGCAAAAACAAGTGACTTTGCATAGGTTCCTGGTTAAAGTTTCATTGAAAAGATTCCATTAAACTATCAGTGATCCCGATATAAATTTAAAAATCTAATTTGTGTAAATAAAATGTAATTGTGTGTATACTTTCCATTAAATATTTTGATTCTTGGATTTTGGATATTTTTCGATCTTTGGATCTTGGATCTTTGGATCTTGGAACGAATTAATTGAGCCGTCAGTATTTAATATGGAGAAATATACGAATATTTTTATAAAATGGGCACGTTTACGAAACGAATTATGGTCTTATGTCGAGGTTCCATCGTATATTTGTTTTATATCTAGAACTTAGTATTCCTCTGCAAGAGGATCCGATGAATTCTTAAAAGGGCGGAAACTGAAAAGTCTAAGAATTGCGCTCTTTTAAGGAATTAAGTTAAGGCAGACAAGTAACCTCTTGATGATGTTGACGATCCTTTCTCCTTTCGGCTTTAAAGCGCAAAAGCCACAGACAGTTGACCGTAGTATTTCAATAGTAATTATTGACGTATTAATCCTCCCACAATCCCTCAAGATAAATAATTAAGTATGAATGTAGCCGAGGCGAGGGTTGGTGTGGAAGGTTTGCCTTCCGAAGCTGTCTGCCAAAATGGTTTTATTTTTATTCGTTCCAGGACTAATTCACTAATTAACGCATGTACATATATCGCGAAGTTTTTACGCAACATTATTTCACTGAATAAATTATAGAGACGCCGCGTGAAAATTACAAACAGTAATTTAACAACTCTTTTTTTATCTAAACTTTGGCGTGGCTCGTGATTTAACGTATATGAATTTAAATACCTTTTAAATGGCCGCATTTTTAAAAATGCTTTAATAAAAAATTCTATCATCATCACGACAAAGCAATCACACTAGGCAATACTTAATCCAAAAATCAATGTCTCAGACATACATTGATTCAGACCTTTCCATGGGTACGCAAATCAACAAATCTGTCAGTCTTAACTGAGAGATTGAAAGTATTCAGAGACATCTTACCCCCCCCCCCCTCCACCCCTTAAGCAGCCTGTCTGTCTCCTCATTGTGGTGTCATGTGTGGATTATTGTAACAGTATTTACGCTGGATTTGATATATAACATCTACTTTGAATCGGATAACATACGGAACATCAAAATTCATACACATAGCATTCCATTTGCGTGAAATACATCAGTTCAACTCCTCGAAAAAATAGAATTCAAATTGTTTTGGTTGATGCGCAAGGCGACACACAATATATGGCGCCTCTGTATTTCAAATATATCTGTAACTCGGACAACTTGAATGATATACGTAAAACTCGGCCTCTTCATCAGCTGCAGGAATGATTGTAGAACGTATCAACCATTGTCGGAAGACTAAGTTTAATGAACGGGCATTTGAGGTGATAGGCGTAAAACTCTCTACCCTCCGTAATGTGGAAAAATTCATCAGAAACGTTGTTTAAAAAATCATTTCAATACTAATGTAGAATTTAACAGTTTTATAATTATAATTATTAAAAATATAATTTGTTTTCACCACTTATAACAATATTAATACTAGATTAATTTAGAGTTAATGTAGAACTTTACAATGTATAGCGCCTTCGCGAAATTTTTTTTTTTTGCGAAAGTAACGCTGTCAAAAATATCCTTTATTATTGTTAATATCATTAGTGATTTCATTCTTAAATTCAAACAAATCTTATGATTTTATATATGACAATAATGAAACGAATATAAATATTCACGATGTTGGTTATACAATTGTTGGTGGGTCTTGGCCTCCTCAAGCGTCCCCCTTCATTTAGATACTTTAGAATACTTTAGATTTTTAAAAAATAGAGATGTGAACTCGGAATACGTGTCACATCAATATTCTTACTATTTTCAAACTAAGCTAAACGCTTGTGCTATGAAAATAGGACTAACTTGCTGGTCTGGAGTGAGGTTCGAACCCGCGACCTTTGGATTACGAGGCGAGTGTCCTAACCACAAGACCAACAAGCTACTCATTAATCTCGATACTGTGCCAACTCTCTCCAGTTTTGGATCTTCAAGGCAGATATGTCTTTGAGAACGTTGTCGCTTAGTCTCATCTTAGTTTTGGCGTTTCTGAGCTCTTTCGCTTTATTGGTTTTGAATTCAGCAGAGACATCTGTGCTTGTTGCAGTCATTCTCTCCACCTGCCATCAGCCACCCAAGTCTTCCCAATTTTACAAATGTGATGCCTAGCTCCTTAAGTAAAATTCATGGTTCATAGCTGTATTGCCCGTACCATATTCCATCGTCTAGAACCAGCCCAAAGATACGCCTCAAAATTTTCCTTTCAAAATGTGCTCGATCGTTCCTCTCAGTCAAAACTGATTTCTCAGCTACATATGCGAGCACTAGTCTAATAAGCGTTTTGTACATTAATATTTTAGTGTTTGTTATCATGTATAAGCTAATATAAGATGTCAATTCAATGAATCTAGGCTACAACATGGGACACAAAAAGATAGATATAATATATTATTCTGATGATGCGGTATTAATAGCCAACTCCGAAGACGATCTCAAAAACTTCTGCACAAATTTCATACATCCTCACAAAGATTCAACATAAAAATCTCTATATAATAAGTAGTATATATATAATATAATAAGGTCTCTATATAATAAGGTAGATAAGACTAAGAGTATGGTGACATCGAAACAGCCAGTTCCATGCAAGCTTGCAATTGACGATAAAATAATAGAGCAAGTAATGAGCTTCAATTACTTGGGTGTCGAGATATCCAGCAGTAACGACCTCTACGAAGAAGGGTAAGAGAACAAGCAAAGCAAAATAAAAGTGAGAAGAAGAAGTAAGAGAACAAGCAAACAAAGCCACAACTGTTGATGGATGCTTGAAAAATGCTGTCTGGAGAAATGAAGATATGCTCAATGAGAGAAAAGTGAAAATATATAAGGCCTGTGTCCGCCCAATCATGACGTACGATATCGAGTCAAGGGCTGACTACCAGAACTAAAAACCTCCTAAGAACAACTGAGGTGAATGCTTTCCGATCAATTGCAGGACTGACAATCCGAGTCCGAGTGAGGGATTCCGAAATACGAAGGACTTGTGACATCGAGGATATTGTCCGATGGGGAAGATCATGTGGAGAGAGTTTGTTCTGAGAGAGTAGTGAGAGAGCGAACAAGTAACCGTCTGGTACCAGGCTCCCAGGAAGACCGCATAAAGGATGGCTAGATAGCTGGACATTCGTATCCCAGGAACAGGTTCCGAGCAATGACAGGACGCAGTCCTAAATGAAGCAGAAGAAGAAGAAGAAGAGGAATAAAAATAGCAGTTTAGATTTATTTGTTTTTGGAGGCGAAAAAAACAGCGATTTATGTTCACACGCTTAAGCTTCAGCTAAAAATTATTAAGAACATTTTAAATTAAATCAATAAATATTTTGATCGTCTTATTCTCTAGCATAATGATTATTTAATGATTAATTAATGATATTTATCCAAAATACTACATCTTCGAAGCGTTGAAGCATTTTGATTGAAGTTCAGTATCCGTGTTAAATACATAATACTGAGTAGAAATGTATGTATTGCGTATCTAAACATGGTATTTGATTCACTGATTTAATATCATTTATGTATTATATCTACATAATATATTTGTATACACCAACACTTCATACAAACATATTATATCCAAATTCAATATATTAGGAATTGATAAGCAAAAATATATTTTCTTGATATTAAATGCTCTACATATAAATATACACATGAAAGAATATTTGAATAAGTTATATTTAAAACAGAGATTACGTTGTTTTTCCGAATTGAATTATACATACCGCGTATATCCAAGTTAAATTTATTTATTCATGACAAATATTTTTTTCTTAAAATACAACATATTTCAAAAGAAAATCGACACCAGATATCAATTTTGGTATTGAAACATTAAGATTTATGGTATCTTTTTGTGAAAACCTTATTTTGATTTCGATTTGATATAAATAGTTTTTAAAAATGTTTGGTTCCAAAACTCACCGTTATGAATTACTAGCTGTTCATACTTGGCGCTGCCCTGGTTAAGGATTAAGTTGAAAATAAATGCATCGAAAATATTTCAGGGGGAAGGAGAAAAGGTAAAAGGGGAGTGGGGAAATGTCATACTTTGTTACCCGCCGGGTCCTAAAGGATAAGTTTCCAAATGTTGAGTCCGATCGGTCAAACGGTACAGATTTGCATCGAAAAATATCAGCGGGGGAAAGGGTTAAAACAATAGGGGGGAAAATTCTAATGACTAAGTTTCCAAATTTTGAGTCCGATCGGTCAAACTGTGTAGATTTGAATCGAAAATATATCAGCGGAGAAGGGTTAAAAAAATTGAGGGGAAATGTCGCATATGTTACCCGCCAAGTCCATAAGAATAAGTTTACAAATTTTGAGTCCGATCCGTCAAACAGTACAGATACAATACAGTACAGATGCATCAAAAATATATCAGCGGAGGGGAAGGATTAAAAGAATATGGGGAAAATGTCGCCTTTGTTACCCGCCGGGTCCTAAAGTATAAGTATGCAAAGTTTGAATCGAATCGGATATACGGTATAGATTTGTATAGAGAACAGACAGACAGGCATTGAGTTTTATATATAGGATATATTTTATACATAGGTAGGTATAGATGGCAATTATGATTTGAGTGATATTTATTTATTTTAAATACAGAATTACAAAATCCAATTTATAATTCTGTACAAGGGCTCTGCAGCTATCCAGCAAAAACCTTTATAAATAATTAATTAATTATGATTACACAATGCAATTTTTTTTGTGATAGTAAAAATAGAATAAATAATGTTCGCTTAAGTAATTGCATTAGTTGCTAGCATATATGTTGTTACAAAAACCATTAATGTAACAAAAACTGTTAATATTTGCTATATTTAAGTAATTATTAATATTTGCTCACTTTAGAAGTCTTTTGTGTTCAACGCCTTTTATATATGGTGTTGCATTCCAAGACGAAGGAATGTCTCTTTTCTTCAGGAACTATCGCTCAATATATACAATTGAGTGTATTTTTTTGTTCTTGGAATCCGGATGGTATATATTGTATTGTATAATATATCATTCGAATACTGGGCTGCATTCCAAAAACACTCCCAGCGATTGTATACCCCACTCCATGTCTTCGTTTCGATAAATCCGACATGGTCCATATTGGTTGACACAGTAAGTGTGGTGAAATGGACGATATTTTCATTTTAAAGTAAAAATTATAAATGTTTTTCGCTAACCCCATGAAAACACTGGAAAGTAAAAAATTACCTAAAAAGAATAATAGGAAACGTAAAAAAAATTCTGTCACACCACCGATTCTGTATAAATTTTCAGTGAAGGGTCGCAATGTCTTATGTAAATAATGTCAATGTAAATAATTATTTTAATTATTTATATTAATAATCAAAATAAAGCAAAAATTAAATATATATATATATATATATGATAAATGGTTGTTTATAATATTTAATTTTCTATTAACACTTTATCTATTTTCTAAAATTTCTAATTTATCTAACTGTAGTCCTAAGTTATTTGTATATTCCATTTGCAAAAAAAATAAATAATGTTTTCAAAATATGATTAGAAAATTCAGGATAATTATTGCTATTTAAACTATTGCCCCTGAAACATATCAATAAGGCTTATTTTGTTAGAACCTGGTCAAATAATTATTTGTATTTCCACCTAATTAATGTAATTTTTTTCTAAATTTGAATGTAGTCAGTTTAATACTTCACTTATCGATGAGAAATTGTGATACTCTCGAAACTCGATTAGTAAAATATAATATTACAATTCAATTCAAGTAGAGATAACTATTTTCTACCCAATTTAATGATTAACTGTTTATTAACTAACTGTAAATTTTTGTAAAAGAAATATTATTTAGATCCCTTTTTTAGACCAAGAGCTAGCGACCGCCAGACTTTCGTTATGGTTTATAATTATGGTTATATAAAAATGAAATAATTTTTTAGATGTAACCTATAGTAGGTAAGAAAGTTTGGATATTATGACATTCGAATTCGGGGTATTTCGGCGGATAACAGATAATACAGGTGGGTAAGTAAAACGTAAAAATAACAAATCTGTTATTTTAATATTTTTCACGTGACAGTACTATACACACATATTACTCCTTGCCAGATGCTTTTCGCGGGTCATTTTTTCCGCCAGATGCTTTGAAGCTCTAAAAATAATAATGTCATAGTAACAAACTTAAATTATATATATTTTATTCTTTTTCTATTTAACAATATTACCTCAATCCTTATTATGTTACGTATTACCTGTTATCTACCGAAATCCCCTGAAGTCTAATGTCCTAATATTCAAATCCTATTACCTAGTATAGTATACATCTGCAGAAAATAATTCAGGTTTGATACTCTAGCATAAGTCTGGCGGTTGCTGACTCATACTCTGTTAAGATAGATGATAGGAGTATTGAATAAATGTCTATAATATTAGTTTATATACAAAATTGTACATAGTTTTGTTTAATACAAATATAAGGTGTACCCATAAGTAATCAATTATTGTAGTGGCAACAAAAAAGATTAAACTACATTTAATTTTTTTAATTTTTTTTTATTATTAATTATTTTATTATTATTAATTGATTTAATAATAGATTTAATCTATTCCACTCGTCTCCACCTTTTGCCATCTTATTGGTAGACTTTTAAGAAAAATATGGTTCTAGGTGTTTTTAAAGCGTCATTACCGGGCGCCCACTTCGATCGCTATCAGACAAGTCAAAACCACCATCGGAAAATTTTCTAATCCAACGTTGGCACTTATTTACTTTCAATACGTCACCATACACATCACAAATTTTCTTTGTTGCAACCGTTGCATTAACACCCGATAGAAAATGAAACACCATGCAATGACGTAAATGTTCTTTAGTTAGTTGATTGTCCGCCATTTTACAACAGAGTAATAAAAAAAAAAAGAATTTAATTGTCACAAGTCACAAGACCACGGATTATAATATTGCGTATAAAACACGTCTTAACATGTTCACTTTACTGAGCTTGACTGAAGCAAACATTCCATACCAGAAATAATTGATTACTTATATGGTTACACCTATTATATGTGACTGTATTTATTCATTATTATATAATTTATACATTTTTTATAATTTTTATGACAATACTTATTATAATATAACACAATATTAAAATAGTATCATGCCGATCTACATCCATACCAACAACGTTTCCTAATATTTTGAGGATAGACCCGTAATAATAATTATCGAGAACCTTCCATAACATCCGGTTATAAGTGAGCCCATTATTGAGAGGCTCGAAAGCGAACAAAGCCAGGCCGGTGAGGTGTTTGTCAAGAAAATAAACTCGAGGTGAAATAGTGAATGCTGGTAATTGGTATCAAAGTGAGGAAATACCTACTCGTTGTAATCGTTTTATAAAAATACTTTATTGTGTCTAACTTCGTAGATACCATCCTATTCGATTTTACTTAGGTTTTATATAGGATATTATGTGTAAGTAGAAAGTGTAGCCGCGGTGGGTCTAAATAAATTACAAATACACATTTAACAGTATAATGTAAAAGGTTCCGAATTTTTTATTTAAAGCTTTCAAAGAAAGTACTTAAAACACGAATATTTCATGATTTAGTTATTCTTATAACAAGATTAAATAATAATTTACTGTACTTTACAAATGCACATATTATTTGATGAGATATTTTTCTTATACTATTTTTGCAAATTTTTACATTATCGCAAATATTTTGATGACTGATTTCGCGGCGAATGTGCCTTGAATGGACGAACCATTTCACAGGTTTTTATTTATTTTTATTATTTCATGAATATGGAACTTCTTACTATTAAATTAATCCAATAAATTTGCCCAATTTCTAATTTAGCTCGAAGAAGGAAACATTATCTGCCGCCAACCCCAAAGAAATCCCTTCTTGAAAAATTGTGGTTGCAGGATATATCTTTAGTTAAGCGTTTAATATATCTCTCAATATTCATGTACGGTAATTTAGGTATACTGTTTTAATATATCTCATAATAATTGTATATAACGCTAATACTCAATAAAATTCCAGCATAGTGTGCCATACATGATAATATTTAATATATATATTTTATCCAATTCATGAAGTTAGGTTGTATTCATACATTGTTTTATAAATTAATTTTATTGTAATATTCCACATGATTTATTAAATCAAAAGAAAGGTTTGCTTCCAAAAGATGATTAGAAAATTCAGAATAGTTATTGCTATTTAAACCAGTGTACTGGTACCGAAACATATTGTTTATTCAACAATTTGGATTAAATTGATCATTTGGATTTACAGTGAGCTTTTAGTACAGAGTTCTTCTCTAATAACTCAATGCTTCATAATTGTTATTTTTAAAATATGATACTTTACGTAGATGTATCGTGTCGTGTATGTTCATATTAATGACCTCATGTTAAAACATACCATGGGAAAGCGAAGTTATTAATTTGGTCTAGCGTAGAATTATTCCAATACTAAGACAGAAGACACTACAATTATAATCGAATTACAATCATTATTTCGTAAACAAGTTCAAACGAGCTACCTTATGTTTTCATTTTCTTATTGCCTGAAAAATAATTTTACGCTTCATCAAATTGGATAATTCTTTGGTGAGGTACTAATTAACTTCTAAATAATTAATACATACACGGTCTTCAGTTTCTTTTAAATATAGATGCGAACACGGAATACGTACCGCATCAAATTCTTACCATTTAAAAAATAAGTTAAAGCTTGTACCATGAAAATAGGACTGACTTGATGGTGTCTTGCAATGTGACTCAAATCACCGACCATCAGATCACTAGCATCATGACTACTTCATCGACAAGCTAATCAAAAATATATTTTTTAACTCCTTCAGTATTCGGATCCTCTGATGATGTTAGATCTTAGGTATATGCACCAGTGGCGTGCATAAAGTTATGCTTTTACCGACCGTATGAAATATCGAATATTTCAAAGACGGTTTATATATAATTTAATCGAGAATTGTTACATAATGTTCAAAAACTTTTAACGAATTTTGTTAAAAAAGAACTATAAAATAAATAATTTAATCAGGAATAGATGGAATTTATACTAACTATATAAGTAATGAAGACACTGGGGATAATAATATAATAAAAATAATAATAATAATAATAATAATGGGATAGTATAATAATAAGGCAGGACTCTGAGGAATCGCGTGAGGAACACCAGAATATGAAAGATATGTGAGGCTGAGAACACAGTGCGATGGAGTAGATGGCAAAGGAGGGACTGGAATGGTCCAGAAAAGGACAGCACTAGGCTCCCTTATATAGCACCACATATTCAGCCTCAAGGAACCCGCCCTCACAGAGGACATTCCAAAACATACAAGGACAGCTCGGAAACCACCTCACAAGAGGCGCTATCCTCTGAGAACAGACCAACATAGGTTTGTTAAAAGGAAGAAGAAGAATTGTAAATAATGACTTTACTTATTCGAATAAAAGTAATAACCAAATAAACAATGCAACTCTGTTGGCAGATGATCGCAATTGATTGAATAGCAAATTGGACGTTGGAATACATACAAAATATTTAGTATGTTATTAAATATGTATAAAAAAGTAAAAAAAAACACGCAAAACTTTTAGTATGTCAGTAAATTGGTAAAACCGTTATATAATATGCGCAGTTCTCTTCAAAAAAACCTTAAGGGACGCGGTAAAAAAGTACCTACTTGTCAATAAAACCTGCAGACAAATTTAGATTTGGCTTTTTCATTTTATATGTATAATAAGAAATAAATAAATGAAATTAAGAGACATACACAAATATCAAATAATAAAACTGAAAAATTTAAATTTAACTGACGTCAAAGCGGATCTCGACTTCTGGAGTGAACGGGTGTGCTTGCCACCAATTCAAAACAGAACTCGAAATGCAAGGGAAAAATCCCTTTGAAAATGCCCAGTGCTATCTGTCCGAAACGTTGGGTACATAATAACAGTGTTTCTCAAGACATCAATACGCGGGTTATTCTATATATATATATAGATTTATATATATATATAGATATATATTCTCTATATATATATATATATTATATATATATATATATGCAATCCAATAACATGCACTTCAAAATATTAGAGAAGTGAAATAATTATGTATAGTCAGAATATACAATCGTGGCAACTTATAAAATGCAATATTTTAATATTCATAGCCATTGGATGGTCTGTCAATTTATGAATGTATTATGATGAGTTTCGATGTGTGGGGCCGACTTGGTGAGGACAGAACTCAAATTATTTCCCAGAACTTTTAATATGCTCAGATATTTTGCTTGTTTTTTTATGTACCGCACGCCACTGCTACTCACCATGCTCAGCTAAGCTTTACCTTATTTTCTAATCTGTTCATCCTTTACTCCATCCTGTATACAAGAAATTTGTTTATTAATTTTCATCGTTAAAGCTGCAATTTAAAAAATCAAATTTTTCACATAACATCCAACGCATAAACACAATGTGGGAAATTTAAGGAAAACATCGTTTCATTTGTCAGATTTAATTTGAATTCCGTCGGCGCATTTTTAAAGACATTGTAATATTATTTTACAAAAATTTAATATATAAACGGATTTAATCTCAGCAAGAAATGTTGCTTTAATGACTTCATACTTGCGAATAGGGAATGCATGGGGCTGACAGCTTACCTAGAGAATTTACAACAACTTATTTTTCTAGCATGGAGTCGAGAGGAACGCAACAAAGCAGTCTTTGATATTCGCTCGTCGCGAATTACTACTGAGCAGAAAGAAACAAAAAATCAATCGCAATTATGGAAATTTTCTACATGGTAAATTGTTTGAAAGATTTCACAAAGACGGACGCACAGAAAGTACTTCGTAATTGGAAAATTCAACTAAATATTTAAGCAGATCTGTTTGTTTTCCGAGAAATGAAATTAACGTTAAAAATTGTCGAACAAATTTACTCGCACGTATGTTATCGCACAACGAAAGCTAAAGTGTACTGTGTGGAATATTGCAGTAATTGCAAAAGGTATTTTATGTGTATAAAAATATACGCGATTTATGTAGTCCAGTGGCGTTGACAATGACTTGTTTAACAAGAGAATTCCGGGAGTAATTCTCTGTGAGATTACCAAATATCTAGACGATTTTCAAAGCTTTGGTCTTTTTGTGACATTCATCAAAGTTTTGTTTTTTAGACTAAGGGGACTTAAAGGTTTTGTATATTATGACTGGGAGCCGTGCAATGTACGGAGACCTTCAAATTTATTTACTTCAATGTCCTAGAATGTAACTGAGTAAAATTTGAATTGGATAGCTTTCAATAAATATACTTTGATATCGGTAAGAGGAGTTGATGTGGCCAGGGTTTCTATAATTTGTACAGCTTCTTAAACAGCTGCTATGCAGAATTAGGTTTGAATCGATGGAAGGGTTTAGAATTTTTTCAGAGAAAAGATAGACGTTTATGTATTAAGTTTGAAAATAGTGAGAATATTGATGTTTTAATTAACACTAAAATAAATAAAATTAAGTTTGTAATTCACACACGTTAGTTATTTTGTCACTAATATAGTTTCAAAAGGAGCAATTATTCTTGTTGTCCTTATTCTTCTATTTTAAATACAGAATTTTTGTCAACCTATTCGGATAGGGTATCGATGGGGAGGTTATTTTGATCAACAGAGGGAACACGTCTAAGATCGGAGACACTTTGTGAAATTTACACCTGATGATAAGAGGAACCGCCACTCTTGAAACTATAGCAGTGACTAAATAAATCAATATGTGTTGCACCAAAAATAGAATAAAGATGTTTAACTTATTTTCCGTAGGCATCTTTAAGATCTAAATAAATATTCAACCTGATGGCGATCATCCGACAGAGTGAGCAAATTGAACAATTTTTTTTCATATCTTCTCTTGCGTTTTTTATCGCACTTTTGTATGGAAATATATCATTTCAAAATTTATTCATTAGATTACGTATATTTTGAAATCGGATATCTTGCTAAAATGAAACAAACTAAATTGTATAATCAATTAATAAATTACCCAACCTACAATGTTTTAAAAATGAAGAAAATTGCTCCAATTTGTGGGCCTTTTATGACTGAATGACCTCGTGAGTTGTCTTTTTTTTATAATATTACAAAATAAACAATTGTACTTAAATTATCAAAATTATTGAAAAATTTGTCAGTTTGTTTACTTACAATTTATGATTAAAAAAACAATGTTTTTTAAAAATGTTTTTTTTTACGTTTTTCAAACTCTTTTTTATGGTTGACAACTTTTTTACTTCAACAGTCAAAAGAATTGATATTATAATTTTAAAAAAAAGAAAAAATATTCTAAATCTTTGTCGAAATTCCTGATTTTAGATATTTATGACACAATACGCAGTGCCTTGATTAAATACCTAGCTAAATTAAACGATTATTTTAAATATATTATTATTATTGCAAAATCTGTCAGTTTGTTTACTTACAATTTATGTTTTATAAACACTATTTATTATAATATTTTATCTATTAAGTATTTTACAACCATTTTTCCAGATTTCAATCTGAAATTAAAATTAATGTTCTTTTTGTATTAATTTTAAAATAATAATGTATATTCCTTTAATTAATTCAAGAAAAAAGTTATAAAGTATCTAAATCTATCGTTAACTTTGTAATATTATTTTCTTCATTTTCAAAACATCAAAGGTTTGGTAATTTATTGATTAATTATATAATTTAATTTGGGTCATTTAAAAAAATATTAATAATGAAAAATATTAAAAAATTAACATTTTTTTAAAGTTGTATATACCTATGCTCAAAATTAAAATCTTTCGTGTATCTGAAAGGACTATGCTAGTGACATCTGTAGTCTTTTCTCATGAAATAGAGTACAAAGATTTTCGCAGCTAGTAATGATACCTCTATATTTTTAATGTGGAGTATTATTTTCCTTCACCGTTTCTCAATCCATCAATACCTGTCAAGCGGTCAAGAAATACACATTTTCAGAATGTCATTAAATTTAATGTGACATTCAAAGGATTTAAATGTCGTAAATAATTCAACATTGCCATCTCTCCCTTGTTGCGGAGTGAATGGGTAGACGACAAAAGCTTGCGCAGATTTCTGACATTCCACATAATCCTTTGCAAAATGTTTCTGTACTCTTTTGCCAGACATCTTATGTACATAATGTGTTTTGCCCAAGCATCCACCAACATCAAAGCGATGCAAACTCATTATAAAATCTTATGTCAACACATGTACCAGTATCTTACCTCTCGTGGGATATTTTGCTTCACAAAGTACGCTGGTAGTGACGTTTTAATTTCCACTAAATTAAAACATTGTACATATACGAATCAATATATAAAATGTGTCTCATAGAAATAATGCTATTTTCACATAGGTATGTAAGTATGGATGTTCGGGTGTTCATAGGGCTTACGATCTCTCGTACAGATGACTTAAGTAATCGCTTCATAAAATATATCGTTCACAATTCCATCCATGATAGATTTTTGGAAGTTGTATTAATAATTTGAAATGTTTTAATTTGAAATTTTTTACAATATTTGATATTCACCGGTTTCAGCACATTTTAGTATATTATTCTCTTAAACATTTTCATGTACATATACAATTTTAGTGCAGGGGTAATTAAAGGTGAGTTTTTGTAATGTTTATGGAGTAGTGAATATTTGATGATTTTACATACATTTAAAAGTTTATAATTTGATTTTGTTGATGGGATATTTTTCCCACTCTCGAAAAACAATAAAAAGTAGAAAAAAATTAAAATAGTGTTTTAAATTAATCGTTAAAATGGAAATCAACAGATTCAAGTTTAGAAATTAGTTTAAATGTGAATAGGTAAAGTCAACGTGAGCAATTTCTCATATTGAGTATATAGGCGTATTCTAATATATATGTTAAAACAATTCGTAAGAATTTCATGTATACATTAAAAAGTATATTGCTTATCATTACCAGCTGCGAAAATCTATGTATAAATACTCATGAGAAAATACTACAGATATCTCTAGCGTAATCCATTCAAATAAAGGAAAGATTCTCAGATTTGAACATATATGGAACTTTCAAAAATATGATAATGTGTGGATGTTCTCACGATTGACTTGGTGAACGTTCGATTGTGTAGAGTGATCACTTAAACCAGTTCATACAAGTTGTAAGCCCCGGTCCATTACATAAAAATACCAGTTTCGTAGTTTCGTATCTGTGAGATTTCTGTAATTTATCTTAATTAAATAATTTAAGGGTTTTTTCTGCTTTAATTTGTTAGTTTTCTCACATTTCCTTGCGTAATTTAATTTGATTTATTGGGTGACACAGTTCTTTAGTGAAATGTAAGTAATATAAAATTGATGTGAATTCAAATCTCGAGAGATGCCGGATTAAAAAGTTAGTACGACTATTAAAACTTAATAACTTGGGAATAAATTTATTTACGGCCGACAATAGGTTTTACAGATTCAGTCTAGTAGAGGAATTATTCTCGAACGTTTCCCATGTGTACACAATGTTCTACCCGAGATCAATCAATGACTAATATAAATTTGGGACAGAACCACGTGCGGAGCTCGCACATCGATCACGAGCGATTTTATTCCGTAAATTGACACGCAGTTGCCGAATTTCTGATACACTGACATTTTCAAGACAAAGGTTTGATCGGTTGTTCTATTCGCTTTTCTAACTTTGTCAAACTTTTACTACATATACTAACGCGAAACAGGAAAATAAATTGATAAAAAGACAATAATTCAGTAATATTATATAATACGTTACCACAAACCTATCAAACACCACCCTTGGAGCTTTAAATTTAGATAGAAATAGAGTTATCTCTTACAAGGAGTGATTTTTAGTTGTTATAATTGACACTTCATTGTAAAAAAAAGGCTGAGTCGTCTTCATTCCCGCGGAGCTCCTCCGTCGTGACTGAGATGCAACTCATCCTGGTGCATGTATTGAATGCAGAGAAAACCCGTAGTTCTCTATTCGCAGCTGTTCCCAACCTGTGGTACGCGTACCACCGGTGGTATGCGAGTGGATAGTTGGTGGTACGCGAAAAATAATCAGTAATGGTGGACATAAAAAGTAAAAAAAGAATCAGTCATAAAAATGTCATTGAAAATATTTTTAAATACAATTTCATTAATATTATTATATTTAAAAGAAAAATTTCTGTGGTTCTACTGTAAATTTGTAAAAATGAATGTGTAAATTGTCTCGTTTTCATCTGAAGAATTTTTATATTTGCCGTGTTTAATTAATTTTATACAGGTACATATATTTTCTATTAATATCGGTAATTTTTGGAAAAAAATTGCCTGCGGCGCATTTGATCTTTTTATGCAAATAATTTAATTTAAATTAATGTATATTTTAAATAAAAATTAGCTGTTAAAAAGAAAACTTCTTAAAATGTCTTGGTTTTAAATTTCGACAAGAAATGAATGAACTTCTGTACCTTTTATTTTAAAAAAAATATTGTGATATGTAAGGTTCAAATGTCTCATTTTTATCAGAAAAAAAAAAACTTTTGGTAATTTTTTTAAACTTAACTTCGATTCGAAAATTGAAAAGATGATACCTTACTACTCATTCATTCAATGATGATGATGACCAAACCACCCATGCGATCCTTTTTAAATTGTATTAAATTAATGTGCTAAGATCAGGTTTATCTTGTTTCTTAATTTGTTCATTCGTTACTTTATCATAAATATTCTGTCTTTGTTCTTTGTTATCAAAATTGTATATTTTGTTAAGTAGTTAGTGTTTAGTGAAAATAAGTAAATAAATAAAATCATCCTGTAGGACTTTCCGTGTTGTGTATTTGCGTAGCTTTAGCGGTATCCGGCCAGGTTAACGATATTACAGCCACATGCGAGCTTTAAACCCGAGTTTTATATTAAAAATTTCTAATACTTCCCCTTTCTTTGTAATTTTTTGGGTAATAATAAGCATACCTTCCCCCACCAGCATTCTTCGCGGGTGGTTACAAACGTGGCGCCCGGTAGACCTATTATATAGACTCAGGACTCGGCAAAGGAAACTTCAGATGCTTCAGTTTTCATAATTTCTAATGCTATTATTCAAAAGAAACTTCAAACTTTAAATTGAATGATAAAAAAAGTGCGTGCATATAATTTAATAAATTAAATCTTGTCTATTGAAAAAGCAATGTGCTTGTTGGTTAAGTAGTTAAGAAGCTTGCCTCATGATCTAATTAATGGTCGGAGGTTTATGTATCGTTCCAGAAGAAAATAAACTCCTATTTTACTCACGTTTAGATTAGTTTTAAAATAAGATGTAGCTTAGTTTTAAAAATAATATTGGCGTGGCATGTGCAAATTAATAAATGTGTTTCCAATATTTTATGATTTAAAAATCTGTTTATTTTTCTGTCCGTGATAATGCAACTTTAATGAAATATAAGATGAAATATAATTAAACTGAAAAAGTAAAGAATAAACCAACAGAAAAAAATATAAGCCGATTCTTAGCATAGCGATTGGGAATAGAAGTGATCTGGTAATATTGCAAGAACGAAAGTTGAGCGAATCGTAAGAGAGATAAATAAATGACGCGAATGTAAATGGTGTGAGAAAAGTGGAAAATGATTCATTTAGAGCCCTCAAAAACGAGAAAAAATGGAAGATGTTTCATTTAGAGACCTCAAAAACGAATGCAAAATGACAAAGAATGTGGCACATTTTCCCTGCGAAAGTTATTTATTAGGTTAATTAGTAATTTCAAATGTATTTTATTAAATTTATTATTTTAAATGTATTATGCTATGGGAAACTACTTCCTAAAAAAAAAAATTATAAATTTTATATTATATTTTACACACATAAACAAATATTACATAAAGAACAGACATAAAGAAACATTACACGTTTTTTTTTTAATTTTCATATTGATTTAAAAAATTTGTTCAAAAACCAAAGGTAGGCTACGTGAAAAAAAAGTAAAATTTATAAATCATGTGATTAGTTAGGGAAAGATTACAGAGTTAACAGCAAACTTCAAGTAAACTTTCTAAACCAACTGCCAAATTATCTTCAACAAAAATTGTGTTCCAACACCATCATCGTTATTTTTGAAGGTATTTATCCAAAGTAGGTAGTATTTTTAGGAAAAATTATATATATATTCTTTTTCAAATTTATTAAATACATTTTCAATTAACTTCACAATCATATTGAGTTTCTAAACGTGACGATAAGATCTCCACCATTTCTCTTGAAAATACAAAGAAAATACCGACCCCTATTTTGTAATCTAAAGGTATGCAAGAAGTATAATATATTTTGGTAATCTTTCACGAAATATTTTATCGAATTTCGTTAAGCTATTGTGAGTACAAGCCCACGCATCGGGAAAGGAAGTATAAATTATTGAGAAAATATAAATGATTACGCGAACCAGTTAAACATATTTTGAATAAATTATTTAGTTTCGGCTCGAACTCGGAGGCCAGGTTATATCCAAAAGAGTGAGTTTTAAAAGAGAATTATGAATTTTTAGTAGAATTTTTTTAATATCCCCTTGTCACGGATAGTCTCATGATAAAACGGAGTAGTGTTTATTAAATCAATTTGCTTTCAATACAAGCAAATGATTTGTAAATATAACAATTTATTATAGTCGCCATTAATAAAATACTCTAGAATAAAGCGCCACTGTAGATAGAATATTCGCCTAGTTAATGTCTCTTTTTTAACTGCAGTAAAATGATTACAGAATTTATTCATGTGTATGTATGAAATAAAGATACATATTTGCATAAATGTATCTTTATATTCATGAATGACTAAGGTAGTGATAGACTAAGGAAATTTAAAAAAAAAATTGCTCTAGAACTTAAATTTGGATTCCATTGATGAGAGGAATATATTTTTTTTATTTTATAAAAATATATTAGTTTATATTACAAATATTTTCCTCATATACTGTGTTTTTTTTTAAAATACATAGATCTTTAAAATGAAATAAATATCGTGATTTTGACCATGGTATTGACTTTATTGGAAAGATTATTTTATGCAATTAGTGTGTCATATTAGGAGTTTTATTAGAGATTTATTTTTCGAATTGGCGACACTTTCTTTAGCGCCAGCCAATTACACAGCTGACAGCTGATTTGTGCCCAATTCGCCATTTCACCATGAATATACTTACGCCAGATCAATGGCATGCAAATCGTACAAATAAATATATTTGTAAAATCGTGGTATCGTTATCATATTCAAATACTCGTGGCATAAAATTATCTTTTTAATATAGCTAATTCCCATGTTCATTACCATGATTTTTGCGTGTTTTATTTCATTGTAAAGTTCCATACTTCTAAAAAAGACCTTTTATCAATATGTTCAACTCGGTTGATTAATTAGGTACATGAGTAGGAAAAATTACATATTTTGTCTTCGACACGGAGGTGTACAATGTTGTTTTTTTTATATTCTATCAAGAATTCTCTTTGCTATATATGGTAGATCATTTTCTAGTTAACTTTACAAATGTAATCAACGTATCAAGGACAGGAAAAAATTATCTATTATATACAAGACAAAAATTATCACACAATATATGTTATGTGATAATATTGATATTTATTTTTCAAGGATGGTTATAAAAGGAAAAAATTGACATTAAAAATATGTTAAATTTTCATTGAACAAACATTTCCTGTTTTAGTGTCCCGTTTGTTTTATATTTCCCAAACCCCCCCGCGACTAATCGAAGTTTGAAACTTCCCGGGCGGGAGATGTGGGCGGAAAAATCTCTTAAGCTGTTCCCTCTGCGGGACATTCCCCGCAGCCATTGCGATGGCGAAAAACGGGAAAAACGCTAAGGGAGTATTCCGGTTATTAAACATATTAACGAAGTTTCCCGCGGAATTCTCAAGTTTGTAATGGATGCACAACTTGTGTACGGGGGCAGGTAACGTGACTTTAATTTAATAGCGGTGGATAATAAACTATATACCTTTTTACACACGAAGGGAGCACACGTCATCGCGGTACATGTCGAGGGAGCGTCGCTGGCCAGGAAGGGCGGAAGCGAAAGGCACAACACGGAGTTTCTTCGGGGTTGACGATTGCGTCAAGTGTTGATACAAAATACTAAGTATAGCACTAATACTAAGTATAGTACAAAATGCTAAGCGTAAATAAAAAAACAACTAAATAATGATACTTTCAAAATAATTTTGTAAATCACTTACAGTAAACGGGAAATTTAGATAATTAGGCATAACATAGAATTTTATAAACCGGGAAAGCTTTAACGATAAGTGCCTGGGAAAAAAGAATCGAAATATAGGGCTTCACCGACAACATCTAATTATCTATAGGAGAAGGGGTTACTTAAATTTTATAAATAAACTGATTATACGTCGTATACCCCCCCTATTTGATAATGGCCTAACAAGCCGAAATAGCTGTCATATTTAAAATATATTTAATTTAAAAAAATAATATTTATTAAAATTAAATATATTTTTTATTTCATTGAAAACAAAATATTAAGTATTTGACCTTGATGCAAAGATCTGCCATAAATTGCAAATGTTAGAATGATTAACATGTTTTGGATCCTAGATAAAAATAAGATTAACATTTCAAAATATATATTATAAATGTTTCACAGAGACGAAACAAAGCAAAAACTCTAGCCAAAAATAAATACTTGCCTCATTAACAGCGGCGAAATTTATATACTGGATCAATGAGATACAAAATTTTCACTAAACAAATGGCGTTAGTGAAGTCAAAGTGAAACGTGGTATATAAATAACATATAGCAACATACAAAAATTTAATAGATGTGGTAGGCAATAATGGGCGGTAATAATAATAACAAATAAACATTGTGTAAAGTGATCACTTAAGCCAGCCATATAATAAGTCATTAGCCCTATAAACATCCAAATACCGTACAACCATACCTACATTCCCGTATAAAAATCTTGATTTCTATAATATGTATTGATAAATAACGATGCTCCTGTTGCCAAAAATCCAGTAGACTTGTTCTTGAAAAATTTTAACATACTTAAAAAATATTATGATTACAAAAGAGATTCAGAATCGCATAGTCAGCAACGAATTATTGCTATTTTGAATTTCGATAAAATGTACAAAGTGCTCAATAGACCAGTGCTCACAAACATAAGTTGAGACATGAGAACTGATTAGCGGAGAGGGTGATTATACATAAAATACCTCGACATCTCGTCATACTAAATTGAAATTATACGTACAACTATCATAATATCGGCTGTCTACTGAATGATATCATTGTCGAATCACCACCGAATTGCCCTGTCAACAGTTGCAATTCGGTGGCATTTCTCTCTATCTACTGGGTTTTTAGTTTGAGTACATTTAAAGTTTCTTCGACCGTGTTCAAACGATGATAAAAAAAACCCGCCGCATACTGACTGAAGAAAATTGACCAGAAAATTTTATATTAAAACTTGTATGTTGAACCAACCCTTGAAGAAAAGCCGCGAAGAAAGTAGAATCGGAGGTAAGTCAGGTCAAGTTGCTTTTTTGTTTCACTATCGCCGATGAAGTCGCTATCACTGTAATATGTATGTCCACAAAAATGTTTTTTCTAAAAAACACATCAAGTGTGCATTAGACGTATTTAAAAAAAAAATAGTCTTATATTTGGGCAGGTTCTAGATAATGTATTTAGACTCAGGAGCTACAAAAATCAACTATTTAGGGTGAGCTAAGCGGGCATTTTAAAATTTACTAAACTAGACAAACTTCAGTACATAGGTGGGTTATATGGAGATGATAATGCAAGATCAATAAGACGCAGAAGCTGGTAGAGAGATGGTAGTGGTAGCAACTCGGCGCGACAATCTCTCCAAAGACATAGACAGCAGATGCTTTGAAGATTCAAGACTGGAGAGGGTAAGAGTGTATTCGAGACCAATCTATCAACACTCGAGGAAACATGACCTCCAAAACCTCCACAGTGACATAATATTGCTCGAAAAACTTCATAAAAATCATTCCATTTTGAAAGTTGAGAGATATTTACGAACCGAGTTATTTACCTTTTGTGTTTTCTACCGGGAGCTAGAACAATATAGCGGCCCCACTTACAAATACATAATTGTTTTAATTAGAAGGGAAGGTAACCCCGGTGAACCCCTTGGATATCATTAAACCTAACTAGTTATTAGGGGTACATATGTGCCTTCCCCGCCACCCTCACACATATCATGGCGGGAATTCCAGGGACCGCTAAACCGCAATTATTGTGAAATTTCTACCTAAATAGATTGTACAATCATTATTGTCTGCCTTCGAACAAAGGAACGACTAAATCAATTCTAATTTATTATTTACTGGTGAATTGTGTGATACGAATTTATATACATAATATCACTTATTCCAATCTCGCCGTCGGAAATAAACTTACGTTTTGATGATTGGAAATTAACGGTTGAACTCTATATACGCTATCTGCGGGTGATATCGAGCCGAGATAGCTGAAAAATATTTTCTTTCTTGTTAGAGTTTCCTTTAAAATGATTTACAATGTCACGAAATGTCCTCACGTATAAATGGAATATTTCAACAAGGGATAAACCCTTTGCAGGAAATCTTGGAGATCTATTGCGTCTTGACAATGTTTGTAGTGAGATAATTCCACCGGTGATATTTGTGAACTGCTGCAAAAATAAAACAAGTCTAACGAGTAGCAATTCTATTTTTTGTCCGAAATATCTTTTCTCCTCAAATATTTAAGTGACACCGCGTAATGTTACCGTGTTGAACATGATTTAATGATTTTTAAATTTAATTTAACGTGTTTCATTGAAATTCACAAACCGATTTTATTTGATGCCACAATAAAGTACCGCAACTAAAGTAATATATGACTCCTAATACCCCCCTCGAGGGAAACGCTAATTTACCTTCTTGGCAACTCTAGCGGTGGGCCTGTGAAAGCATTTTACAGTTTCCTGCCTTATCGGACACTCTTGCTTCGGAATATTGTTTAACTAGAGTGATTCTTTCCTCAGATAGTTAATCTGCCCTCAGAGGTGTAATTTTCGGGAAAACTTCCCGTATAAAGGAACAATTTAAGATATTACAACCATAAATATTCCCCTAATATAGAATCCTCGTTACGTCTGCGATGGGAATATTACATCATCTCTGGTATATCGCCGGAGACTGGAATAATAGTTAATATTAATATTAATATATCAGGTAACCTGAAAAGCATCTGGAAGTCTGCGGTGAAAGAAGAGACAAACTTACCATCATACATCAGAGTATTTTTTTCATGAGTTGACAATGTACATGTATAAAATAATATTCTTGCAGCAGTTAGATTTTTATTAAAATTTTAAATTAATTACTTCCAGGTAGTCTTCGAGAAAGAGATTACAAGTAGAATGTGCTGGACAGCTTTTGTTCTGCAACCAACAGAATATTTTAAGAAATAACTTTTTTGTTGTTTGCAGTGAGATTGAAGAACCTCGTTAATTAAATTTTTTATTTCTTAAGAGACAAATAAATTTTGAGCATCTTGTAGAGATTTTTTTGTTATTTAATATGATTTATTTTATACCTGCATATATAATATATATTATTGCGGTGGAAATAAGATTGTATTATTATTGCAAAATTTGGGATTACATGTGTAAAAATAAAAACAAGGACTTCGAATTGCACGATGATGGAATATATGAAACGTGCTTGGTTCTGCCTGAAAATTTTCCTACATTTTACCTCTGAGATTCTTACGGCGACGTACTTGTTGATTGTTTCAAAGAGATTAGCCAGCAGCATTTTTTATTATTTTTTCGAGACACATTTAGAGAAATATAGAAAATTTCTCAAAGGATTCGTTAGTGTGAGAAATAAATAACTTGTCCTTCGTGATACAATTTGTACAACATTTATTTCAAAATAAATACTTTATTAGCATTGCTACCTGCCACCATCTATCTGAATATTTAAAAATTACTTACTGATTTGTTCATTAAAAAAATATTTATGTAAGTAATTGCGAACAAACTGTGTTTACCCCGATCAAAAGCAAAGGGAATATAGCTAATAGTAATAGTATTAATATTATGAAATGTAATGTTAAATAAAATACATTGTAATCTTAGAATCCAGATTGGATAAAATATACTTGGCAATATAGAGGGCGTCTCGTAGCTATTATAAAAAAAAAATATGGAGAAATCTTCGCTATTAAATTTTCTGATAAAATCTGATTCACTTTCTGCGTGGTTATTAAAAATGTTACTTGTATCAAATAGCAAATTGTAAATATTCGTTATATGTGTGATACTTTCATGAAACTTCAAGTTTTACAAAAGATGGGTTAGAAATATTGGAAAAAATGCAAAAAAAATGCCTTGATGATGGACCCTGCAATGTGATGCGGAACGATGTCCGAAAAGGTGGCAACAATACGGCGTAATACCCCAGAAAACATAAACCTAAAGAAAAAAAATGCAATTTTTCGTGTCGCTTGTCTCTTCAACCGTTGATATTTTACCCAAAGTATAATATACTAGCTGGTCATACCCGGCGTTGCACGGGTTAAGGATTAAGTAAAAAATAAGTTTGTGAGGGAAAACAAAGGGTCCGCTGTTCTCTAAAAAACAATGTTTCCATCTAATGTTAAATTATTGTAACATAACTGTAATACTTAGATATATGGTATCATGACTTTTTTGAAGATATTAATGTCTTCTATATAACTGTAGTACATTACTTTGCTCTATTGGCAATAATTTCCGCAGCGTACGCAATATAAAGTTTTTTTTCGTAATTTTTTCATATGTTGGGTTACATTATCGAAGTTTTCATACGGATCCCTAACAATTTTGAAAATATTCTATAGCCTATGTTCATGAGTGATAATGTAGGATTCTAAATGTGAAAGAATTTTTCAAATCGATCCAGTAGTTTCGGAGCCTATTCAATTCAAACACACAATCAAATCTTTCCTCTTTATAATATTAGTATAGATAAAAATATTTTATGTTCAAGATCGGGCTTGATCCCCGGGCGAGCAAAACCAAAGCGGCCGCTTAACGCTTGTTGCTACTGTCGCATCCCGTGGACCTTCAAAAATATATGATATAATATACTAGGGCTTGGCAAAGACGCAAAGCATTTCACGTTCCGTGATCTTCTGGCCAATTTAGAAAATGAATGTTGCTACTAAATCCTTTGTGTGATGAGATATTTATTAAAACACGAAGACTTTGATCGTTTGGCCACGTGGGTTTAGTAATATTCAGTGATAAAATAAAATAACGACTTATTTCCAAAAGTTGACTAGAAAGTTCAGAACAGTTTTTGCTATTTAATATCTTATGTGCCTCATTTCTAATACCAACATTTTTACAATTACCCAGGTAAAATTTATTGCAATCATTACAAATTAATTAATAATCCTCCGATTTTATCAAAATATTATCGTTATCCTTGTGATTATTGTGTGATTATGATCGTTAACTTATTCAATAAGTACAGAATTTTATTCGTATAGAATTTGGGATCTGTTTAATTGTTGAATTTGAAATATAATTATTTAGATATACAATTTTTCTCTAATGTTTTTCAATATCAACTGTTGGTTTTTAATTTTAATTTTTTTATCATAAAAAATGCTCAAACATCGCAAATTCTTTATGGTAACATATGCTGCCGTCGTGGCTGCATTCTTTTGTGGTTTTCTGAGGATAAAAAACATTATTATATTTTAATCGCGGTGGACTGTCTTAATATCACTTTGTGATTGAGTGATTTTCGTATTTGAAAAAGTCAATCGAATAGTCGATATGGCTGTAAGTGGCGTGAGTTTGCGCCCCCAATTTGCAGACAAGCATTGTTCCCTCGAAAGGTTTTCTTGTTTGCAGTAATAGTTGTGAAATAATACTTTATCCACAGGGTGGCCCGGCGTAATAGCCCAATGAATCGCAGGTCGACAAAACAGTCCCGACAAATAGTCTGGCCACATGTATTTATTTTCTAAGTTGTGTCACAGTAGATTAAGCTCACGGGACTCGCGTCCCATTTCTTCCAGAAACAAAGCGGGGCTAACCAACCTGGACCGCTAACCGACATAAGCCGAGCCACGATCGCGGAGCTTGTACGAAAATATGCTTTAAAGTAGAAGATCAGAAATTTAATTTGAAACGAAAAATATATTTGTTAAACGTTAACGTATTTAATTTGTAACTTTGAATTTTCCAAATATTGTTTTTTGAAACTTTGTGAAAGACCCTTTTATGTGAAATACATTATATTAAAAAATAATAACAATTATAACGTTTTAAACACTGACGTCTCAACTTCAACTTCAACAGTGTTTCTATTTTTAAAAATATTTTTAACTTATTTAAAAACAGCTACATTACTTTGTGGTGACATTATGACTATATCTTAATAAATAAAAATAATCTTTAAAAAACATGTATTTATTGAATTATTAACAAGTTTTGTCCCCGAAACATCAATTAATAGTGGTTTTATACAAAGTGTTTTTCTTTTTTTTATTAATCATCATCATCACTCTTGGCACTACAGCCCTTGGTGGGTCTTGGCCTCCTCAATAATCTTCCTCCACTCATTTTGGTCTAGTGCCAACTCTCTCCAGTTCCGAAGCTCTAAGGCAGAGATGTATTTGAGGACGTTGTCACTCCATCTTAATTTTTGGCCTTCCTAAGCTCCTTCGCAACTTCGACTTTGGTTCTTGATGCTCGGGCATTTTCTCCACATGACCCAGCCACCGAAGCCTTCCCAGTTTTATAAATTTTGTGACATTTGGCTCCTTAAACAGAGTATACAGCTGATTGTTGTAACGTCTGCGCCAATGTCCATTTTTTAGTCCAAAGATACGCCTCAAAATGTTCCTTTCAAAAACGTCCAGTGCTCGCTCATTCCTCTTAGTTAGTACTCACGTCTCAGCTGCGTACGTGAACACTGGCCTAATAAGCGTTTTGTACACTAATATTTTGGTGTTTCTGCACAGCAGTCTGGATTTTATCTGCATTTGTAAGCGAAAAAAGCAGCGATTTTCGCTCACTGTGCGCTTCTGGATCTCCTCTGTAGTGTTATTGTTGCTTGTTATCAGGGATCCTAGGTATGTAAATCTTGGTACCGTTTCAAAATGTTGACTTCCACACAAGAGAGTTGGGATTCGTTGGGTGCATCCTACGGCCATGTATTTGGTCTTTTTCATTAATACAATTGTATATATTACAACTTAAGTTTCGAGAAGTATTTAAGTAATTAAGTTTTAATGTGACTTCCTTCAAATATAACATTTTTATGTGGTGTAGTTGGAAATAATTGGAATTACTTCCAATTTGGATCCAACTGGAAACTGGAAACAAATAATTAATGACTGGAATAGGCACTGATAATAGGAGGATTACTGGTGTACAGGTGGTTGTAATAGGGATATTGAGAGGAGAGGAAAAGAGTAAGTGAAAGTAATATTGTGAAGCAAATTAATCATTAAGTTAAAATTTCATTTAATTTCTAAACTTTCAAATTTATTCATTTCATCACCTTTAAAAGCGTTGGTATGCATTTAATTTATAACATCTAAAACAGTTCAATAAAAAATCTGTGTATCAAAAAATATTTCCAGTTTCTTTTTCCAATTTTTTCAAAATATTTCATTTTTTTTAACACGGAGTTTTTGTGTTCATATTTCTAATTGATTTATCTTTTTTTATATACATATATGGACTCCGTTAACTTCTTTCCTTAAAGATGATAATTTTACAAATATTCGAAAAAAAATTGATATATCTTTAACTAACTAACTTACCACCGTCATTTCCTCGTATTCTCATGATTGGAGAAGGTAGAATACCATATCCATACCAATAGAAGATAAAATACCAATCCCTCTCTTGATTATATTCGGTTGAAATAAATCAAATATTTTGTTTATATGATCATTTTTTTATATTTAACGCAATTATCGTAAAAACGCCAAGGCTCAGAAAATCATATACTATTGTGACTTCATCATTCAATTGACGTCACATACTATTGTAACATCAATCGAACTTGAAAATCTCGATATGAGAAGCCAGTATTAGGCTCACTGGGTTACGAGTATTGCAAATTCGTAAAAAAATGCGCAGTAGAGAGATAAATAACCTGTAGCTTTCTTCAACATTTTAATAAAAGGGATATGAATTTAATATGTACAAGAATTCAAATCTTGGAAGAAGCTGGATAGCAAGGCATGTATTTTCATTATCGTATGGTATTTATTAACTCTTATAAGAAACCTTGTATTAAAAAATATCTGTAAATAGGAAGCCTTAAATTCACACATCCCGTAGAAAAGTGTTGTAAGTCAATGTTGTCTCATTTAGTTTTGTAGTTCATAGTGAGGAAAATTAGTTCGTTCCTTCTCTGCAAACGTCTGTTAGTCTCTTTTTTAAAAGGAACCGCTTATTTTTCATTTCCTGCCGAAAATAATATAATTTTTATGTGTTCATAAATTCTATTTTATCAATAAAACAATCAAGTCCTATGACAAACAACACGCTATTAAACTATAAAAATGGTTCATTTCGTTTTCGCTTTCCCAAAATTTGTTTTTTGAGTAACAATTACCAACTCATGGAAGTTTATAATAAAGTTCCATATTTTAAATACATACCGATATTTTAAAGTGTAATTTCATCATTCATTTGAATTATTTCATCTCGTCAAACTTACCGGAACCGTTAGATATTTATTTACCCGTAGGCAGGTAATACTCGTGGGAAATAAAACCATCACGAGCGTTTTTGTTATAAATAACCTATTAAAAATATGTGTATCTACACAAAAATAAATATAAACAACATGTACCTACTATAAATATATATGCTTCGTGCTTTCAGATTTTTGTCTTCTTGACAGAGGAATGTAACAAACATATTTTTCTTACATTTTTCAGAAACATGGCGTAAACTCTGGAAAACTAATTTCATCCCGAAGTGGAGACGGAAGGGTTTTGACATTTGTGATTTCGCATCGCTTTCAACAATTAATTTAGAAGGTGTAAATCAAAACAATTCTTAAGCTTTGTCGGAATTAGTTCAGTATACATGAAAGCCTTCCAAAAATGTTTTATATGATGGCTTGGATCTAATCAACCTCCATGTTCCATTCAGATGTACATACATACACTATTACATTATTATTGTAAAGATGAAGATATACTTACTTATACCTTTATTACATATAGTTAATTATATTATTATATTACCTAATTACTGTAAGAATGCAGTGACGGTGGCTCATTTTAATTCTCTATTAAACTGAATGCAAAGCTTGGCCAGTAAATTCTTTGAAATTGCCAATATGTGAAATATGTTTTAAAAAAATCTTAAAAAACATGTGCATTACAATGTACAAGTAGATCACCAGATCCAACCTCCAGAACCAAAGGTAGATGGCACACATATTGTAATACATACATTTTAAGTGGAAATTGGTTATGTTTGAAATATAGAATTTATAATCTACGTACTTATGTAAAAAATTTTGGAAATATTAAATATTATACATATATGTACACGGTCTTTTCTTACTGTAGGTATATTTAATAAAAATTCATAAAATAATTTTGAATTTTCTTTTTATTTCTTTTGTGAATTATTTCCATTCCCTCCATTTTGGCGGCAGGTAGTTAGGTCGTCGCGGTAAGGTTTTAATTGTCAATAAATATCATTTTTCTATTTTCATTCGCCAGTGTTTCGCGATGTATTGTCCGCGTTATGATCAGGTCGCGGAAGTGAGATGAAACGACATCTATTATTTTCGGAGGAAACCGTTTCTGCCGGAAATTATTGCACGTTTCGTCCTTTCGTGATGTTTTTTTTTTCAGATGAAAGGGAAAATTTAATGAAACGGAAGACAAAAAGATAAAAACATTTCGTTTGTCCGCGTTTACAGCTGAATTTAAGCCTTTATTTAATATGAATACTCTCGGTGAAGAGATATTTCATCTAGTCGACGGGAGGCCCGTCAACAGACGGGACGCGAACAAAGAAAAGAAAAATATAAATAAAAATGCAGTCGATCTGAAGATTTAATAAAATGTCTTCGCGGTCGCGCTAACCGCGTCCACTTGGCGAAATCCTTTCATTTCCTGGAAACAACAAAACTCCAAGACAAAGGCGAGCTGAGCTGAAAAGTACAAAACGGCGAGAACAATAAGAAACACACGGCAATGGTCGAAATTCATAAACAAGCATTTAAGAATGAGCAGGTTTTTGCGAATACGTTTGCGAGAATATAAATAATAAAAATACCGCGAGATGATCCTCGTGTTATCCATAATTTCCCCCGACATCCCTCGGGTCTGCTTTATTGGCCGAAATAAGAAAATGGCCAGCGTTAACAATTTAAAAGAAATGATACGTTAAATTGTCTCGCCCCGTGCGTGCTTTTTAAAAAATGACCCATTCGCGTGCCATTTAAAATATTACTTATTTCGGCTGTCCGCCGAGTATCCGGAAGGCATTATGAAAAATATAAAATATCGCGCTATAATTAATTAAACTACCCTTTATTTATTAGTTTGTAAAAATTGAAACGGGGAGTACGATCCGTATCTCGAACAGGTCCCGTTGTAATTGTGCGCGAAGATAAGAACCAAATTTATCGGCGGTGAAGCGATGTGTAATTATTTCTCCGCCGAACGCAACCTGCGGACAAAAATGAAAGTTTGACTTACCGTCCTGGTGGCGAGGAGAACTTTGGCCGCGAAGTGCGAGAACGGGGAACGAAAGCGAACTTTGGAAATATCGAATTGATCGATTCGGGTGAAGGTGTAGGATTCCCGCGGCGGAGAAAGCGCCGCGACGGGAGTCCACTTTGTTTTCGCGCAACTGTTCCGATTGCAAGTTGGGAAGTTTCCCGCGCGAGCTTCCCGGGGGCAGACGCGTCCGCGCGGCTCGGCGAGTGGATGAAGACTGAGGGTGGTCGCCGAGCCGCCGCCCGCGCCCCGCTCCCACCCCATCGATCGCTCCTGCACCGCCACTGCCTGCCCGCCCCGTCGCTGATCCGACGGGACCTGTACATTCAAATCATCATATTGTATTATACTCTAAATAATTACTAAGTATAAAATTGATTTATTTTTATTTTTATACACTTATTATCGAAAACACGGTTCATTTCATTAGGTGAATTAATTAGAAAGATATCAGAAAACACTGAAAAATTTTCGAGATAAAGACTTTTTTAAATACCTATACAATTTTATCTTGTAAATTTTTTATAATTCTCTTTCTTGGACCATTTTATAAACAAAATAACTAGAATTATTCATTTCTAATGTAAAAATTCAACGTGTTTCGGAAGCAATGCTCCCATATTCCCATATACACAAAAATTAATGTTGATGTATAGACAGACTAGTTATTAATCAAATTAGCTAGAAACAAAAGTATCTGTTCTTGAATATTAATTTTAGAAAGTAAAATTCTTGTGCTGAAGAAAGGAGCATCGTTCCCGAAACACGCTGAAATCTTACCATATAAATTAGTTGTGCTTAGAACGAAGTGTAAATTATTTTATTTACATGTTTTTTATTTCTTCAATAAGTAAGTAATGACGGCTTTGTTGTAGCTTATAAAAGGAAAACTTGTTTGTGGTTCTAATTAGTTATTCAACTCCCATGTACTGATTTCATGTTTTTATTAATGTCCATACATGTAATTTAGTGAAAGTTGTAGGGACATTGGCCCTGAAACAAGTTGATAATTCATTAATTGTGGATTTCTACAATGTGTTTTCCTTATATTAATATACTTTGTCGTCTGTAATATATATTCACCGCGAAAAAATTGTGTATTACTAGTGACATAAAATACAAAAAATAATCCCTATAAAAAATAAGGATTTCAGATCAAATAAAATGTTAATATATTTATTCTGACTTAACGTAATCACTTGGTTAGATAAGACTCGATCATTTTCATCATTTTTAAAATTTATTGTAATATTTGGTAGAAAGATATGATTTAAGTAAGATAATTTAAATGGAGAAATATATGTATAATTTACAAAAAATTACAAACATGTTTATAAATCCCTCGTGTTGTAAAAAGATCCAAGTTCGTTTCACAATGTTCCAAGATCATTTTCATCATTTTTAAAATTTATTGTAATATTTGGTAGAAAGATATGATTTAAGTAAGATAATTTAAATGGAGAAATATATGTATAATTTACAAAAAATTACAAACATGTTTATAAATCCCTCGTGTTGTAAAAAGATCCAAGTTCGTTTCACAATGGTAATCAGAAATATAATTATTAAATCAATAATCAGCGTTTCATAATCAAATATTTAATACATGTTGTAAGCCCCGAGCCATCATATAAGAGACTTCCATCCACTTTTCTCATATATATAAAAAAAATAGCTTCGTCCCTGTGAGAGTACTATGATTTATCCTTACTTAAATATTTTATCAATAGAAAGTTTTTTTTTGTATTTCATTGTAATTGATTCTAATTTATTTTAGAAGTGTATTCATTTTTAAATCAATACTATAAGATAAGAGAATGATCATTCACAGTTTTATTTTGTCATCGACTGCAACTTGGACAAATGCGTGCACGCGTATGAAAGTTTTGTCTTGAAACTCGCGGAAAGTGTAAAGTTGAGCGCGGAGCGGGCTGTCTTTTGTCCTGTACGTAGAATAGTGTTTTGTCCGTTGAGTAAATTGCATACCGTGAACTTATGACTTCGTGCTATATACAATGTTTGCTTAATATTTGTAAGTATCATCAAATACTTACAAATATCAAGCAAACATTCTCTCTCGGCGAGTAGTGAGACACTGCCCATCTCATTAGAGGTCGACCTCTCACCCCCCGTCATTATACATTTCTTTTAGACGCTCAGGTACTCTACCTGTCTTCTAGAAAAATTTTAAGTATACACACGTTACAAATTATTTTCATGCGGAAAATACTATCTGCCTCGCTCAATGTTATATTAAAATGTTTAATAATTATATTTCTGATTAATTTTGAAGTTATACTTAATTGCTCGAAAAGTATTTTTCTTCTGAATGAAGGATTGAACTTTGTGGCGATTTTATTATTAAAATAAATCAAAATTTCCAACAATAGTAAACCATTAGCAATACACATAAGTGATGACATCAAATAGTGCAAAAAGTAAATTGATTACGCTCCGGACGCTATTATTAATAAAATTCAATTATTAAGTAGTATACACTCGTATGGGTACTCGTATTAATAGAATACTATTTTGAAAATGCACATGCGCTGTTATTTTGTTTATTTTATATTTCCTGATGTATTTTTCATAATATAAATCAGATATAATTCATAACGTGTTATTAAAGTATAGTAATTACGTGCTTATTGTTTCATTTTCTCCATTTTATGCAAGGGAAATGTATCTTTTTGCGTGGGTACTGTATTAATTGTGTATTTTTGATATTTTTTTGGTTGATAAAGAACTGTCATTAAGAGAAATTCAAGTTTTCATGCGTTTAATATGCATGTGCATTCTGTCCAGATATGGTTCAACCAAACTATAGCTTTTTATGAGCGCATCCAATGATTTCCACCATTTCTATTGGTTCAAACTTCATAAATTAATTAAAGTGGTTATAAAAACAGTAATAAATTATTATTTAAAAAAATTGGATCTCAGGCATGCTTACACATAATAACCATGTTTTACGCCCCTATTTTGTAACAGTAACATGTAATAACCCTCGACCCCAAAACAGTCCACTGCACCCAGCAGGAACTCCCAGGGTGAAGACCACATTCGAATAAAAAAACCTTTCGCAGGGAGAATAATGAACAAAATCAACACAGAAGCGACAAGTATTGTACGGGGGTAGACAGGAACAGAATCACGTTATTTAAATGAGAGTCGAGAACATATTCATATTACGAACATCATTCTTACTATTCTCTCTTCATTTGTTCAACATAAAACTAACCCACCTTAGTTTTAAAACAGCAATCGTTACCAAGTTTTTAATTAAATTTTCCTCTAATATTATATTTGGTTTTTCTCGTCGTATCCGTTTTTTCGCGGACGCCCTCTGTTCCTTTAACACGCTCTCATATATTTTCTTAATGAATAACTATCTGTAAGCCGTCAAAATGATGGTACTTTTGCATGCTGGTTCCTAAAGAATAAGTATTTACTTATTGATAGCCGACACTCATAAAATATTAATAACGACTTTTATCAAAATATTTGAATATTTTTTTATATTTCTATTATTATTACTATTTTTAATTACCTGTACCATTTTAAATCATGGCAACTGTGCTTGGTGGAACATGAAATGGTTCGCGTCTTTGCTACTGTTTACTGTATTTTTGACAGTTTTGACGGTTAATGCGGGCTCGGCGAAAGCAATATTTCTATCGTTGCCGCCTTCGGGTTTGCTGGCCCGAGGTTCAAGCCCTGTCTCCGGCCATTTAATTTCTTTTTTTAAACCGTGAATAAACGAAATTACGGAAATTACACGAAGTTACGGGGACAGACAGACAGACGGACGGATGGACGGACAGATGGACAGAAAACGAAATTATTATGTTTGATCATTTAAATTAATAAGTCCGTTTACACAGCTGTATTACTTACAATAACGTGGTTTCTCTACGGAAGTAGGTAGAAAGGAGTGCCGTATTTGTTTACCAGAAGTAGGCCATTCTTTGGCTATAATGAAACCATTGAAAAATCTGTATAATCGTCTGTCTTCGGTTGTGAGATTTAGGTTTTTTCCGGGTCCAGCAATTCTTCTTTAAATATTTTTCCTTCTTTTTAAATTGTAACGTATAGCTGTAAAACCGCCATTATTCAAATGGAGCCCATACGGTTAGTGGTGGTTTTGCATCTATACGCCATAATAATAAGTCATAGAGATGTATATAATGAAACGTGTCACATCAATATTCTTACTGTTTTCAAATAAGGCAAAACGCTTATGCTATGAAAATAGTACTGACATACTGGTTTGCAGTGGGGCTCGAACCCTCGACCATTGAATCCCTAGACAAGTGTCTTGAACGTTAAACCATCAAACAGTAAGCACAATCGAGATATCACTTACTTATCGATATTTAAGTTGACAGCTTGAAAATCAGCAAATAATAAAAAAATCTACTTCTATCCTATAAATTTAAAGTTTTTTTTTAAAATAATGTTTTGTTCCACCTTTGTATCAGTTTTGTATTTTTCTTTTACACTTTAGCATGAATATTTTATTACCTTTGTAAACAAGTGAATCAAAAAAGACGACAACTTCATCAACACACATTACAACACATCAGTCCTGATAACGTCAACAACAACAGGGTCAGAGATACATGGCAGAATATCCCAGAAAACTACACGCAGAAGATTCTGAATGGCCGTGAAAACCTTAGAACATTTTTAAATAAAACAATTTTGGTTTCCGATGTTATCTGATTTTTCACTGAATCTAGTGCAAAGGAAGTAATTTTTTTTACGATGTGAATGTCCGCGGAGCAATAATGCTATAAGAATTCCGTATAATAAAAAATACACGTTTTTAACCCCTATATTTTTTGAGAGCAGCACCATGTCTAGACTTATTTCGAGCCAATTATACGATGTAACTAAAAAATACTTAATTTGATTATCTTATAAAGGAAATTAATTATTCAAGTGTTTAATAATTTACCCTGTTCAGCAACTTATTCACAGAGAGGGGTTGAAACATGGGCTCGGCAATCACGAATGTTCAACTTTTGGGAATAACCCTTAGCAAACCTCTTAATGCGATAAAAAGCCCCTTGATGACATCGTGTTGCCGAAGGAATTGTGTTATAAGCGGGTCTATATGTAGGAGACGGCACTCTACGTGGTCTTGTTTTCATTCTTGTTTTATTTATGGAATATTTGCATATAGAAATAATTGATACAGAATGAAATGGAAGCCAAACTGCGTCTTGCACTAGAATAAATGTTAACAATTACTCATGCAGTCCGCAGTGGCGCTGCTCACCTAATGAAATTAAAATTTTAATCACCTGTAGCACCGCGGGCCTATTCATTTATTGGAACCACTGTTCCGAGGGTGACCATCTGTTTTGGAAGATCAACTGTTTTTGATGATTAACTTGTTTAAAATCAGTATTTATGTGTGTATATTCTAAAAACACAATTACTGGGTTTTATCCAGGGGGCTTATTCTCACGGCCTTAACTGGTAGCCAAAATATACATATTGCCACGTGTCTTAGCTAGGAAGGAATAAATGAAAACACTGGAAATTTATTATTGACTTATTAATTAATAATTAATTCATTATTTGATGTACTAACAAGGATTAAACTTAACGCTTTTCTTTAAATCACCCTTTTCGTAATGCACCACTCGCAAATTACCATTTTATTATCGCTGGATTACACTCTATTTATCATTTATCATCCTGATACTTTTTATATTTTGCTACTTATAACTAATATTGTTTAATGTATGTTCTTTTTAATTGTATGTTATATTTTTTAGGTAAAAGCCTAAACACATTGCTGCTTTTTACTTTATATTTTTAATTTTTATACTCATGTTTTGGTGCTATTCCTGATACTTTTATATTTTGCTACTTATAACTTATATTGTTTAATGTATATTCATTTTAAATTTATGTTATATTTTTTATGTAAAAGCCTATACACATTGCTGCTCTTTACTTTATATTTTTTAATTTTTATACTCATGATTTGGTGCTATACAGATATTGTTTAATGTATGTGCTTTTTGAAATTTATATCATATTCTTTAAGTAAAAGCCTATACCTAATGGGCGTAAACAAATAAATAAATAAATAAATCAATTTGTAGAACAGTCTATTCTCGCACGTAGTATTTATCGCTTATTTTCAACTCCAGTTAGATACTTCGCTCCATATCTGCTGCTTCGCGATTTACGACTTGGCACACCTGACCGTCGTTCGCGACTAACTTCGCACTAAACAATCTGTCAAAATAAGGAAGTTTCCCAAAGGTCGCAGATAATTGTAGACCATTCTAGATCCTTTGATAGTGTTGTGTCTTATTAAAAGGGATTCGGACTGTGCGCTATCCCTTCTGCTTGCCTTTCCGTGACAACATAATAAAATTTTTGACGGGTCGTAGTTTGTAATAATAGTTTCATATTTATAATCCATTTAAATGAATCATGATCGTCTCACGCAGTAGTTGTGTAGTGTTGATGACTTAAAATATATGTTTTGTGTAATTTAAAGTAGTTGTATTTTATTTTGCCATTAGCATGTTTGTGTATAGGTTTTAAAGTTTTCGATTTTATATTCAGTCTTCAGTATTAGGTTGCTTTGATGTTTGGTAAGTTGTTTTAATATACAGCATATTTATTCAATGGGTTATCCAGTTAAAGTTGTCTTCAAAACTCCGTAAGAAAGTTTTATTTTTCACATTTTTCTTTCCGTTTACTTAACCTCGCATTTTACATTCACTTTAACTGGTACTGGGAACGATTCTAGGCGTTATAAAAAAATATTGAAATCAAAAAGATTTTGTAGTCACCGAGTATTGATCTACGCACGTCTGTGCAGTTACATACAAAATTTTAAGACATATTAAACAATATGTCTTAGGCCGCAAAAGAAGAGGATTTTTTATTTTTCATTTTCTAGCTTGTGAAAAGCTGTTATTAAAGTTTGAGATTTTTGTAAGCTGTTTGCATTTTACTTGATTCTTTGATAGTAGGCTCAATTGGGGAACAGTGTAATACGGGGCACAGTGTAACGTTAGTAATATTTCTTTCTCTTTTAGTTTGTCTATTGCGTCTCTTTACGTATTTTAACAATATCGTGCGCCGCAATCTTAAACCTTGTCATGTAGGTTATATTGTTTGGTAAACGGAATTATGTTCAAAATTAGGTTTATTGTCAAAAAAATGTGAATTATTTGACTAGTGAAGTTTTGTTTGAGTTTAAAAACAAATAGTTTCTGGTGAGTATTATATTTTGAATTTAATCTTCAATTAGTTGGTGTTTAAAACATTCACAATGTTTAACGATATTTCTAACCTATAAAATTTAAAAACATATTGTTTTTTACAGTAAGACGTGAGGCACAGTGTAACGGGGCACAGTATAATGTGTTATAGTGTGCCTCCTTGAGTATTTTCATTTACTTCCAGGTTTATACATCAAAATTGGTACGAAATCGTAGTAGAAAGACTAAATTAAAATTAAATTAAAAATTAAAGATTAAATCTAAGTTAGGAAAAAAATACAATTGTTTTTATTTTTTTTGAGTGAATAATAAAAGTGTAATTATTCCCAAAAACCTGTTATGAAAGATGTTATTGAGGTTAAAGAATTTTTGTTATTCATATTTTATTTCATTTAATGTTAAGTTTAGTTCAATGTTATAGTATGCCCCGTATTGTTATACTGTACCCCTGTGGCTGTTAAACTGTACTCCATCCCAGGAGCACATTGTAACAAAATTGTGATCTCAGAAAACTGCCACATTAAGTAATTTCTAAGTATCATTGCAATGTTTTTTTAAGCCTAATATGTAGGTTAAAAACTTTTTTTAGGCGACAATGAAAGAAATGTAAAATAATATTTTTTTTCTAAAAATAAAAAAAAGCTTTTTTGTTACACTGTTCCTCACTTGACTTATGGTGGTAGTAAGAAAGGAAGAAATAACAAAAGAGAAAATAACTGAAATAAAACAGTAGATATTGAAGTTGTTTTTTTCTTGTTGAATTAACAATAACGTGAAACAAAAAATGTAACGCTAAGCTTATTTTTTTACACTTTCAGATCAAGACTTTCCTCAATTTTCAAAAAACCGTTTTTGAGACAGAATGTTGTATTTTTAATTCTACAGTGTATCAAAATATCATCCTTGTGTGACATTCCGTTATTGTTTAAAAATGAAACATTCAATAGCAGAATAAGGATTCTAATTATTTTACGTGCTCAAATAACTATTTTATATCGTACACACGAAAAAACATATATTTTTACACTTGTATATTTTTCTTCTTTTACAAAAAATACCTATTTTTAATAGGTTTTTTTTATCTTAATCTGCCTCTCTTATCTTTTTAATCTGCCATTATATTGAATACTATGTACTTGTTCTTTTTTACATATTGTCACGTGACGTTGCTGCGGGAGTCAAATGAAAACACTGTAAATTAATTAGCAATTTATTAATTAACGACTTTTTTTTTGTTTTTTTTTTTGATTTTTTGGAATTTGGACAACGTCACTTTAAGCGAATTAAACTGAACGCCATTCTTTGTAATATTGTTGTTGTAAATTAATCATTAATATTTGTCACTCGTATATGAACACTTTAGGATCATTGGGTAACACTCTATTTATCACTTGTAGAACATTCTATTCTCGCACGTACTTATTATCGTTCATTTTCAACGCCAGATAGGTACTTTGCTCGATTATTTCCCTCGATATCTGTCGCTTTGCAATTCACGACTGATTAATTATAATAAATTATATAATTAATATAAATTATAGAAGATAATGACACAGAGATGAAGGAAACTCAAGTCATTAAGAAAAATTATAGAAATATTTTAGAGACGAAGATTGCATTTAATACATTTTTCTTTAAATTGAACGAAAGAATATCCCATTTAAAATGTGATTGTTTTCTTATGAGAAATATGAAAACAATAATGATATTTTATCTTAATATGCAAAAGTATTATTTTTAATGCTTAGATTACTAGGTACTTGAATTACGAGAACGAAAATCTTTAAACCCCTTTATCTCAGAATGCACATTTTGGAAAGGTGATAGTCTTGCACCCAGGGAGCGATATTTCACGCTGAAAGAACTTTGTAAGCTGAAAACAGTCGTGTTGACCCAGAATTTCCAGACATGTAAGCTATATGAATAATATGTCTAAATATCACAAAGCCAAAGCGCACCGTTTACAGTTTTTGTTAGTTTACACAAAGGTTATTTCCCCATGTTAATTATAAGGTAGCTTTAAAAAGTAGAAAGTGCTTCATTTCAAAGTTTCTGTTTATTTGATATTTTCATTTTGCTTTTCCTGCGTTTATTAAGGGTACAATAACTTAATGTAGGTCCAGTAAGTACGCGCGCATAAAAAAAAATCTATCCCCTAACTGAACACAGTTTCATATTAATATAATATCGAAAAAGTGTACAAAATATTGAATATCATTATAAGCCGTTCTCTCTCTCTTCTCTTCTAACAGGACCATCTTCCAGTATCTGGTTAATCTGATCATGCCACGTCTTCCGTGGTCGCCCTCTCTTTCTGGCGCCGTCGACACTTGCATTATATATCTTTCTTATCATTCTTTCCTCATTCATTCGCTCAACATGCCCAAACCACCTGAGCGACCATATTTTTATTCTTTTATTCTATGTATTCTGCTACGATCAGCTTTACATTAATTACTAATATCTTCATTCTTTACTCTATCATACATGGATTTGCCACACATACGTCTAAGGGATCTCATCTCCACTGCCAGCTCCAGGCTTCACTTCCATACACTAGTGTCGGTGCCAGAACTCTATTGTGTACCACTAGTTTTGCCTCGGTAGACATATTTCTAATAGAAATTATCGCATTCAAAGCACCGTTCACCCTATTCCCGGCAGTCACTCTCCTCTCTATATCTTTCTCAACATTCCCTCTTCTATCGAACATACTTCCCAATTACACAAACTCATCTATTTGTTCCTAACATTCATTGCCTACTAGTATTTCACACGTTGTCTTACTTTCCTCCTTCTCGAATACCATCACTTTTGATAATAAGGTCACTTTCCTTGTATACGTCATACATCCTGCTTACTAGACTTTGTTAGTCTTGTTCGCTATTTGCCATTAATACTGCATCATCCGCTTACAGTAAACAGCATACAATCAAATTACTCATTTTCGCTCCTACATTCATACATTCCAGGTCTTTCACACGATTATCCATATATAATTTGAACAGCCATGGAGACATTACGCAACCGTGTTTGACACCTTTTGTTATATCAAACCATAGTGTGAATGATCCATTGATTCTTACACGCGCAGTACTCCCCTCGTAAAAGGATGTAACTGCGTGTATAAGTTTACTATTCACCTTGTCACCAGTGAGTACCTTCCATAACCTTCTTCTTATAAATCAATCATAAGCCTTTTGCAGATCTACGAATGCACAGAAAAGTTATTGGTTTTTCGCTAAGAACTTTTCCGTCATCACTCGTAGAGAGAATATCTGATCCATGCATCCTCTTCCATCCACTCAAGTGTAATATATTAGTAAATAAGTCGTGATTTATTACAAGAAGACGTTTGTGTTTAAGACACCCTGTATTAATTATAGAAATGGGTTGTTCATGAATGAACTGTTCTTTTCAAACTGTTCATTTTACTTAAAGGATGAATGGTATAGTATATATTCACTTAAGCAAACTACTGATCATTAGTTCAGTAGTTGAAAATCAAAATCCTAAATGGATGAAATATTTGTCAGCTAATTTTATTTCCTTTTTTTGGGTAAAAAAGTTTTTATATTCGAATGACTGAATGATGAAATATTTGGAAATTGAAAACGCCTTCCCTCCCCCGCAGGTAGCGGATTTTTTCGTTTGCAACTTCATGGTTGTTCACTTACAGGTGTGTTATTAATGTGGACAAAACGACTTTTTCAAACCCTCCCCCCCCCTCCGTCACAATTTTTTTTCGAGGAAGTTAGTGTAGACAAAATGACATTGCGAAATTCCCCCATTCCCCCCCTGGAATGTGTTTTTGACGGATTTGATGTAGATAAAAAATGCCGCTATTGGAAATAAATAACTAATTCAAATTAACGATTGAACGATTCCAAGCGAACATTTTGCTTGTCTGAACGACTCGATGAATGATAGTTCAGTTTACTAAACAAAAAACCGTATTTCTAGTTTATTGTAAAAAAAAATACGTCGTGTTTACTGGGGAACTTATTTATGCAAGAATAAATACTTCAACTGCACTATAAATGTTTTCACAGCTTCTGCTATGATGCATTCTCCTTTCCTAGTTAAGAACTAGTTAAGTTTAATTACATACATATTTTATATACCGTAGCTACTAGGTATTTACCGAGAACTTGATGATTTTGTCAAACCAGTGAAACGTACTCCTACTCTTCGCGTACTAGAAGACTGGATTCGTCCAGCAATTATCCGTCTTCCGACAGAAGCTTCTCTTGCACATTTCGATTAAATATCCATGGTAAATAGTTTATATAACTCTCTTTTGTTGAGAGTTTTTTGAATATCATATTCAGACATCTGAATGCTCTGAAGCCCATCTTTGTTCTACAAACAATTTCTGAGGGTATATTTTATGATAATGTGTTGCTCTAGATTCCAGATGAATATTATTGACATGGATGAATTAACACTTTTCATTTTAGACACAATGGGAGATTACTTTAATAAATTATATTCAGACATCTGAAAACACTATGGCCTCCCCAGGATTTATGACACCATCATTTAAACAAAATTACATGAATATTTAATACTATGTACACCACGTAATAGGGGCTAATTGCTGACAAAGTTGGATGGTCAGGAATATGAGGACGCGCCTCCTTATGTAATATGTATATTTTTCCAAATTGGTTACATTAAGATAAATATAAAATATTATTACGGACATTAAGATCCTTGTACTTTGGGCATTTTAGGGGACGGGTTTGACGTTTTACTGTGGTTTGACGACAATTTACGGCTTAGCTGCTATCAAACATACATTATTATTTTATTTTATTTGTTTACTTACTCACAGTATGTATAAAAAACGAATGAACGATACATTAACTGATTACATATTTCACAGTTTTAGAATTTGATTAAAGAATTATACCACCTTCCATTTTCAAAACGCCAATTTTGGAGTGAAAACTTCTTTAGGCGCATTTTGCGTCCTTTCTGAACAGTGAACGAAAGTGAACCGTAACGCTATATATACATATACGCGGCTCTACTCGACATCAAGCGCGCTCGGGTCGGTGACATACTGACTCGTGTATACTCGGCTCCAGTCGTCATCAGCCACGTTTCCTGTCTGACAAGGAGGGTATCGTTCCAATAATTACATTTTTATTAGTACGTTTTGTAAAAATAAAATAATATTATGTATGTTTTGCATATAATCAGTGTAGTATTTCAAATATATATACTGTGCGTATACTATTAGTAGTTAGTAATTTATTTAATCAGTCATATATCGTAGAAATTTGTACAGTAATATGTGAAGCAAAAAATAGACAAGTAATCGTAATGGTTGTTATTAACAATTCACCAAATTAAAGCGTAAAGAAAATATCTTATTCATTCCCGAGAATTTACTGTAGAAATATACACAAATTCTTCTTCTGAATAGAAATATACACAAATTATCAATTATTTTGAGTAGAGATTTTAATGTAGATTTTTCAAAAGACAAATTAAAACCATGGGTTGATTTTTTTAAAAATCGACCAATTCTGATGAAGGGAAAAATTGGCCATGAAAAATATTAGTATTTTTAACAAATTAGAGGTGAAAACAAATATATTATAAATTACGTAGAAAATCAAATATTTTTCTTCTTCTTAAATGGCTACATGGGAACTCGTAAATTTCAAAAATTGATGCAAATCAAAACGAGCCCGTATAAGAAGGGATAAAACAAGAATTTCAATTTGAAGTCGAAATTCATTAAAAAACGGTTAATTTTAATATAAAGATTCGAGAATATGTAAGTTTTAGGTAAGTTTTATAATGATTAATATTTTTTATATTTGAAAATGTACAGTTTGAAAATGTACAAATGCACAGTTTTAAGAATAGTACATACATTTATATTGTAGAGAGCTTTAAGATGTTATTGTTTACATTGTAGAGATTATTAATGACGATCATTAAATTGGATGAAAAGCATAAATCATGTTATTTCTACGGGAATTTCATTTTAATCTTGTATTCGGGACATTAAATATGTGAAACATTTCATGAAGAAAAATACTTTTTACATATATGCCCAATATTTACTAAAATAACTAAATTTCTCCATCCCTTTATTGACTCGCGCAATCCAATTAAGCGCGTTACTTCTCAATTCAAATATGTGGATGATTTAGAAAAAATGCGTAATTTACGAAATTTCTTGCGGAGATTGCAATAGTAAATACATTAGTCGAACTCCTAGAAATCTCAATATAAGACAAATAGTGCACCGCCATTCTCTAATAAACGATATTTTTTCAGAATTATCGAACCGTATCATGAATAAAAATCATTAATGTTCTCCTCTCCTTTCAATATTTCCTTTACCTACCCTTGTAACTCCGTTATCTTTACACTAGTAACTCTGGGTCATTTTTTTATTTTTATTTCTACTTAATCCACGTATTTTTATCTTTACTCAAATAATGTCAGTTTAGTACATCACCATTCGATAACAGACTCTCGAAATTTTAGTAGTTAAATATAAAACTATAATTAAATGCATTCATAGATAACAATGTTTATGTCTTTCATCCATTTAAAAGAGCTTTAATTATATGATGAAGTAATATTTACAAATTTTATACATCAAATGCATTTACTATAATGTGCGTACTGCAGCCTGCGAATATTAAACTTAATAAATGTGTCGTATAAGAGTTTTTTATAGTTTTGATAAGATTATGTACAAACATAAAATATCAAAAATATTGTGTTGAGACTTTTAAAATTGTTGTTACAGTAAACTAATCATTACAACGGTTTGAATCGGAGTTACGTTATAATCATAAAATGTGATTTTATTTTAAATTTATGTGTCGTTTGAATAATGTTCGAGGTGTTATGCCGCGTTGAGTTTCCTCTCACCTTCTTGAAATTCAACCGTAAAATTCCGGAAGCTATTTATCCAGCAGGACTGCTTCCTGAGGACATCGCTCTCTCTACTTCCGATCTGTGGTGCTGCTTTACGGTTCACTGCATCAATCATTCGAGATGCACAGGTGCTTGATGATTATTCTTCTTGGATCCATTTCAGAGATAAACTTTCTAAAGCTTAATCTGATAAATGTTTAAACAATATTAAATAACATATTACTTTTAAACACATATTATCTTAAATAACATTAAATTACATAAAAATAATTTTAAATTAAATATGTGGGGTACAAAAACAAGGACAGTAATATTCAAAAAAAAATTGGAAAGGAGTCACAGAGGATTATTAATTTAAAATGTACAGAATTCTAAATTTTATGTACGCATCCCTTTTAAAATCATGTTTCCAATAAATTTACTGCCTTTGTTTGCTATCAAATAGCGCGTTCGGTAAATTTTAAATTATTAATACTCGATTACTGCATTAATTTTTTTTATCAAGGAAAACACATTATTATTGTGAAGATGCAATATCAGAACAAAGTTCTGTGAATTATTAATATTTTAATTTTAATTTTTATTAAGTAATAAGATAATACATAAAGAAAAATCAAATACACGAGAAAATATTTTAGCTGCTACCGGAATTCGAACCAACGGACCTCCATTCAATATGGGGATGGCACGTTATTCAATTTCGCCACAGTAGCTTGGTAAGTTAACAAAAAATTTTCGACGATGTAGCGGAAGATACACAAAGGTATTTGTGACTATTGCATTATGAAAAGTGGACTGTTTTAAAAAACTAAGCCATAAAATCCAAGTTTTTATTATACTGCCCACATATATATATTTTTATTATATTATCATGCCCACTGGGCTATGAAGGCCGCGAATTATTTATATGATAAATATATTTGGAAGTCCTTTTTAAGCGATAGCTTTGTGCTTAAACGCTGTTTTATCTGACTTAAGTGATCATTCTACACAATGCAACACTCACCAATTGTATCGTAAGAATTTGAAGCGAACGAGAGTAATAAGAAGAGAAAATCTAATGAGAAAAAGAATAATGAAAACAAATTAGAAAAACGACGAATGAGAAACCAGTGTCATGCCCACTGGGCTATGAAGGCCGCCAACTATTAATATGATAAATGTATTTGGAAATCTTTTTTAAGCGATAGCTCGGGACTTACAACCTGTTTGAGCTGGCTTAAATGATCACTCTAGGCAATGCGACGTTCACAAATTGCATCGTAAGAATTTCCAAACAAATTCATAATATTGCCTAGTTGTAGACTTCGAGCCTCGTTTCAGGACAGGATCGTCAATTTACTCTTATTTACATAGCACAGGCGTTTAGCTTAGTTTAAAAATAGCAGGAATATTGATATGATATGATTTTCAAAAACCATACGTAGACCCACATCCTTAACGCTTCAAGTCGCGCATTGTTTCGGCGAGTGTTCATGATTCCGCCTTATACATTACGACGCGGAAAGCGAAGAACAAAGTTGTAACGAGGGATGCCGACAGGTTCGGGTGTGGCAGTAAAGTCATTGGCCTGAGCCGGTACACAGTCGCTCCGCACCTGTCGCGTGTGACGTCACGAAGAGCTGTCGTTCGCCTTCGCTGGATGGCGACATTATAAAACCATGCATTTAATAATACCTATTGTGTTCCGAAAGGGATTATTTACTTTTGTAATAAGAGTAATGATATACACATTTATTTAATTAATTCATTTTATATTAATAAAAAGAAAACATTTTAAATAAAACCACTACGTTTTTTGAATTGTCAATTGTCTATTAAATTATTAATATTTTTCAAGGTCAGAGGTCCGTTCATCGAGATATAATCGCCTGTTTGCAGCGAGTACAAATAAGCATGACTTTAGCATAAACATATATTTTGGAAAAATATTGAAATAACATATCATAGAGTATTATGATATATTAAAATCGGAATCATATATTGATGAATGTAATGGGAATATTTAGAGGTATATATTTTATTTATTTATTTTACAAAATATATGTACCTTAAGTGTTATGTATTCTTCAATGTTCTCACTGCACGCTTCCGGATACAACGTGTATTAAAAATTAAAATCGGAAGTATAGACAATAACAAAAAAAATGAGAGTAGGGTAACTAATAGCGATCAAATATGGGGAATAAAAGCAAAGGCGGAAATATCCAAAAAAATAAAAATATATTTTGAAAATATCAAAAAATCCCTTTATACAGTACACTTTTTATGCTAGAAAATTAAAGAACAATTAGGGAAATAAAGTAAGAAGTCGCGTTGTACATCAATAAATAATACGAAAAATAAAATCACCGCGCAAGTGCAGTGTGCATGGATTTCAAGGTCATCGCGTGACATTTAACGGTCGAGTTGGATGAAAAATTACAATGTCTCGTGACAATAAAGAGACTTTAGTACAATTAGGTTATTTATTGTACAAGTAATACAAAATATATGCAACGTTTGATCTATTGACAATGGTCAGCACCACCGCGGATATTTAAAAATTGTCTCGGATAGACTTCACCGTGTGCCAATGGGGCCGTTCGCGCATGTTCCTGTCACTCATTCTCTTACGTGCAGGTACTTACAGTCATCGCAGTTACCGATGCTGGGTGACGCACCGTTCTAGACAGAGAGAAAAATAACCTTAATTAGTGTTGTCACGGGATGGTGGCTTTGGGAAGCAAATTAAACATTTAAAATTTGAAAAAGTTATGCAACCACAATATGCTAAAAATAAGGTTTGGACAGCTCAATACGATATCTTTATGTGCTGAAAATGTCCAAGCTCTAATGTAGTTTTTTTAAAATTCAATATTATTCTCACCCACATCGCGGCCGTCGCCGTTAAATTTATTCTTAAACTCAAAAAAGTGGTTTGTCTGTTTTATGCAGATTCAAATTTATAAATCCTTAACAAACAAAAATATTAGTAAAAAACATCCATGCGGTATGGACGCATCATGCAACATTTTAATTATGCTGTTACTACACGATAATAATTTTGTAAAAACATCTAAGGGGGTTGAACGTTTTCTGCGCTTCAGATAACACTTTTTACTTCACGCTTAATCAAAAGAATAGAATATTTTGAGTTTGTTCAAATCTTTCAGAACAGTGCTGGATTTATGTCACAGAGACATTATTAATCAATTAGTGTATATTATAGATATCTCACAGAGACGAAACTGTATTAATTATGGGAAAGTAGGTATAGAAGTCATTTGGGTGTAACAGGACTTATGACCTGTCTTTTGGATCGCTAATGTCTCTGTGACATAAATCCAGCACTGTTCTGAAAGATTTGAACAAACTCAAAATATTCTGAATTGTAAATACTGGTCAAAAAGGAATTTAACAAAAATTGGAAATAATATTTCCTGGCGTATCCTAGTGTAATGCAAGTATTCGGATGAATTTCATTACACATAATAAAAGTATATTGCTCCCAAAAATTCCGTAAAATCAATTGTAGATTTTCTCATTAGCGACATCTGTGGGGATTTAGGGGAATGAAAATGGCTTTGTACAGGCCGCATGGAAAAAGGCGCTTACAACTCATATATGAAAGCTTCACGCAATTTGAACATATATACAACTTCCAAAAAATGAATAAGCATGGTATATTCTATCATGGGTGGAAATGGCGAATGTTACAATTGTGTAAAGTGATCACTTAAGCCAACCAAAAGACAGGTCATAAGTCCTGTTACACCCAAATGACTTCTATACCTACTTTCCCATAATTAATACAGTTTCGTCTCTGTGAGATATCTATAATATACACTAAAAGAATAGAATTTTGAACCCGCATAAAACACTTTGTATGACAACAAAAAAAATAAATAATAATGTTTACGTATATTTAGACATTTTATAGAAATAATCCAAACTATAAAACGTGTCATATATTCGTAAATAAAAGTTTTTTCTCATAAATTATGTTAAAAAAACATAAAAATCATCTGTGCAATAAGCCCTATGCAATAAAATACGCAATATTGAATTAAATATTGACGTACAAGATTTTTGTAGGTTCAAATTTTTGGAGCCACTATTTCAGTTCCATGTTTTAGTTCGTTGCAATTAGTAATCGATTTTTTAATTAATTTGAATCACTAGACGCGAATTTAACTGGAGATCTATTCTTTAATTCAGACTAATTATCACTAAAATATTCCGCACAGGTACTCCTTCATTTCGATGTACATTTGCCTATCGCAAGGATGTTTCTTTCAGGTTCGCACTAGTTCTAGTTTGCACGTAATTGTTAAAAGACCTTTCATAAATAATCATGTTACCCATAAAGTTTTTTTGCTTTATTGAAGAAATTAAATAATATATGTTTAATAATAATATATGTATATTATACGTGTATACCAGGCCTCGATCTAATAAAGAAGATTGTGAATATCTTTTACATATCACTAAAAACAATAATGTAAATCACTGAAAAATTATAGAAATTAAATTTAAATAAGTAAGTTAGTAGTTCTGTACCCACTACGTATTTTATGTAAAATAAATAAATATATAAAATTCAACTTGACTTTAAAAAAGATAACTAACGACTGGTATTATTTAAAAAAAACAGTGAATGAATTAACCAAACAAACATAAATAAACATACTAAAACCTAAGTAAAACTTTTTATTGAATACGTACATATTTCTGTTTTTACATGTACATGTTTCTGGGTCATTAATTTCTTCATCACTACTCACGGTACACTAAAAATTAAAATTGGAAGGATAGACATTAACAAAAGCAATAAACAAAACAAAATTTGTAACCTGAATCATTATATAAATAAAGTGATCATTAGCTCCGAAACATGTTATTCAATAAAAAATGGTTTTATACAAAGTGTTTTCTTTTTATTATTGATATTTAAAGCATTCAATTTGTGTTCAGACATTTTAACGAAATCATATTTATGTTAGTATATAACCACTAAAAATTACTTTTTGTCTTCCGGGTTCGAGACATAACCCGTCTCTTCATCAGGACAACAACTACACTAGTATGTAAATATCACTACATACCACAACCACAGGATTATTTACACACCAACACCTTCACAAAATACTCTTCACATGCGTGTTACTCTAACTAAAGGCCAACGCCAACATTTTCTCATCCAAGGATTAAGAATTTGAGTAGAGGAGAGAGGGAGACGGGCTGAGGTCTATAGGGGGTGTTGACAAATCTTGGGTTATACCTGATAATTTTAAATCAAACACAGGACTGTAGGATAAATTTATTCGATTATTAATTAGAGGAACCTGGTTTTTCATGGCTTTACATAGGTATATAAAAAATTCCATATTATTAAGTTTTTAACCTTTATTATTTGTATTTAATATTTTTACCCCTGTTTTTAAATCAAAAACACAAAACTGTAGAATAAGATTATTTGATTATTAATTAGAGGAACCTTGTTTTTCATGGCTTTGCGTTTATATAAAAAAAATCCGTATTATTAAGTTTTAAGTCTTTATTATTTGTATTGAATATTTTTACCCCTGTTTTTAAATCAAAAACACAAAACTGTAGAATAAGATTATTTGATTATTAATTAGAGGAACCTTGTTTTTCATGGCTTTGCGTTTATATAAAAAAATCCGTATTATTAAGTTTTAAGTCTTTATTATTTGTATTGAATATTTTTACCCCTGTTTTTAAATCAAAATCATTTATGCTTGGCTTTGTCATACGCACATGTAAACATTTCGAAAATCTCAGTACCCTCATTACACTTTATTTCTCATACGTTCGTAGTATTTTAGAATATGCATCTCAGGTATAGAATCCAGGTTATGCAGGACACGAAAATAGAATTGAAAGCGTCCAAAACAGATTCCTAAGATACCTAGACCTCCGTTCATTTAGATCTCATTTAAGCAATGAAGACTGCGAAATTTTTTAACATGCAAACTCTAATTTGTCGAAGAAACATAGCTGACGCGGTGATGTTATTCAAAATAACACACAATCTAGTTGATAGTCCGGAACCTCTTCAACGAATATCTTACCACATCCCAACTCGCAATAACAGTCACTCAAAACAAAACTCCGTTATGTACAGATCCAAAAATTCATTTAACACAAACTATCACCACATTGACATTTTCAACTCAACGATAAGAAACGTAAAACAAACAATATTTACACGACCGCACGCAAACTAATTCGTACAATATATCTTCCTTTCTATTCCCGTCCCACATTCCCCTGCACCCTCTCCACTCGCTGTTAAATTAAATTAAATTACTATATTCAGTGGAAAATTTGTAATTGGCATAATTTTATAAACCATTATTTTATGTTTGTTAAGATGTTGATTTGCTGTTAATTTCCCCCAAAATAAAATAAATAAACAAATATATTATAATTGGATTCAAAGAAATAATTCGCAAATTCGGATTCGGTTACGTCTCGTAGATACAAATTAATTTTTAGTGGTTATTTACAAACATAAATAACATTTTGTTTTCTTTTTACCTATTAATATTTATCATTTATGATTGCTCCATTTATTGAAAAATTTATTTTCATTGCTAGTACCTATATTGTGAAATACTGAGGAGTGAAATATAATGGTTCTCTGCCCAAGTGTACATTTTATAGTAAATTATATTATACAATTTTTATTTTTGTTTTACCTCGTGGACATATTCTGCAATGCCTTTTCGTGTAGTTTTTGATGAATTATATGATAAATGTTTCCTTTTCTCTCGATGTCTTTCCTTCCATTCAAGAACCGCAGACATAGCGAACTTTGCATAATTAGAACTTCTACTCCCTGGTATCCACACTCTATGATACGAAAAATATCTATTCCATTGCCAAAAAGATATTTGGTAAACGCGATGAAAATAACTGTCTAATTGAGGAGATAACGAACATCTTTTACACCATAACAAATTAACATAAGTTACTGATATATTTTTAAATTAAATGTACAAGTATATTTTTTGCACTCAGTGTGTGCGTGTGTGTGTGTGTGTGTGTATGTGTGAGATAGTGTGTGTGTGTATGTGTGTGTGTGTGTGTGTGTGTGTGTAATAATAACAATAAAATAATGAAATAAAAAGCCAAAATACCGTGCATTAGGTTCCAGCACAAAATAATATATGCCCCTGTTTCCTCTACCACCCCGAATACTCTTTCTTGTATAAATGTGTGTAAATTAATTGTACGGAGTAAATTTTTCATCATAATAAAAAAAAACTACCTCGTATATGGTCAGGTTTATAATATATTATTTCAAACCAGAATATTTCACGCAGATTAAAAAGTACGTTACGGATTCTCAGAAACGTTGGAACAAGCCCGTTAAGTTTTCATCGTCAAAAGGTTTTTAGTTTCTTAAGTAAACTTAAGCTAAATGTAAGCTTACGAAAGGCTCTAGCTTTCTGAAAGGCTGAAATAGACTAGACTGTACTAGCTTAGCTACCCATACAGTCATCATCAGACATTATACATTGTCAAGACGTAATATATCGTAGAACAGATCATTTGTTCTTTGTAATATATCAAAATGTTATATATAATTTAAAATCGATACCGCTCAATGTTGAAGTTATAATCAGTTTTCGAAATGTGTCAAAAGTTAGTTCTAAACAATGTTCGGTGTGCGTCCCCGCTTTTGAATTTCTGGTATACAACAAACGAGAGTACGCCTTTTTTCATTTAAACATCCAGTAAAAATTTGTAGAATTTTAAAAAACTCGTAAATAAATTTTAAAATAATTTTTATTTACAAAACACCTGTACCTGAGCGTTTGTAGTCTCGGGCGAGGGCGTTTAATTCGAATAAATTCTCCAACGACTAAACAATTTTCATGGTGATTTTCATCTGCCTTTGACTGTTTTCGTGGAGTTACCTATATATGCCACATACAAAGTATTTATTTACCAACGGGATACGAGCTCAGAACTTTCCTAAGTGGGAACTGATATGACATTTCGTCACAGCAATCAATTAATTAAGAGCTTAGCATAAAATAATATATACATAGATATTGAAGCTGTAATACAAATCTGACAATTTATTTAGAAATTATCAGATTGAATATTTCTTAGATGTTCTACCGGAAAAAAAAGACTTAAGGTAAGTTGGGGTAAGTACACACACGGGGAAGTGCATCTAATGCTTCTACCTTGTAGACGTATAAAGTTACAGTGGTGCCATCTTAGAAGACTTTGTCAAAATCAGTTAAATTTACGCTATGGCATATAGATGAAGCTGCACCACGGTCTACATTGACAGTTATTAGCGTTGAAATTTTGAGCTCTGGTTTGAGCAACGTGTGATTTGGATGTGTCTGTAAATTTTCTATAACTTCACAGAAACTTGTACTACGGACACACAACTTCGTGAGTATACATTACTGTAGTTATATTTTATTTTGTATATATTAGTTTAATGAATATTTAAAGGAATTATGATTTTTAAGAGTACATACACTTCCATGATTTATTCATACTGGGGAAAGTGCAACAACATTGGCCATGCACTTCTCTTAGATATTTTTGTATGGATAATTGTATTTAACTACTTTTTTAATTAAACAATTAATTTGTTTTTTTTTCATCAATAGAAGTTAGTAGCTGCACGTAACTACACAGGCTCTATTTTTATTTGATATTACATGTTTTTTAAAAAACATATTTTGTTTTAAGGTAGGTAGTGATTTTGTACGTGTATTATGTTTCTTGAAATGGATATAATTTTTTTTAATTATCTTAAATTTTAAAAAATAATCAAGATAAATAAACTTAGCCCGAAAATGGGGTAATAATGTATCCTCACTTTTATTAGAAAAATCAATTAAAAAACATGTTTTTATTTAATTATAAACGAAATATTACGAAATAGTTAATATATTAGTCATAAAAATTTAAAACCCATGTGATGATCTGGTGAGCTGTACGATCACTTTGAATTTCATCTATTCATTTTATATGCTGCTCTTACCCCAAATCACATATATTATGAAACGTTTTTTCTTTGCAATGCAATACACACTGTGCATGTACTTTGATAAATCTTTTTGATTTTAATCTGTTCATTTTTGGAACTGACGGAAGGTATTATACATTATAGTAACTCTGCGTTCCAGTTCCGAAAAAAGACTGATCAATGTCTACCAGATACTGTCTATCAAATCCCTTCCCGAAACGAAACTGAAATAACTAGCGACAACAATGTGAAAAACCACAACGATTTCAATTCACATTTGCCAGCTAAAATAATTGATTCGTCGGTTGTTATCGAAATGAAGTTTATCTGTTTCAAATGTTCCCGGAAAATTCACAAAAGCAAGCAAAGCTTTTAGAAATTTCACCTTCACTGGCGATGTCGACATTAAAAATATATTTACATTAAATAAAAAGCGAAATGGAATTTGATTCCGCAGAGCTAAAATAATTAAAAAAAACAATAGAAGATCTAATACGAACACGATGCTCCATAGTTATCTTGACAATTGATTCTAAAATAATCCTCCGTTTTTTATTATTTATCATTATTTTTATTATTTATCATAAATTATTATTCATTTCTATAATATCCTGTGATACAAACTTGAAGTAGGACATCTAGATTTTGTATAAAAATTTTAAAAAATATAATTGTGAACATTCTGAAATTAACAATAAAAAATACTGTAGCCATACCTGGACATCTCATATGATACATTTGTAGTAGTTCAATTGAAATTGTGATGTTTTTAAGTGCATTTAAAGTACTTACTTACTTACCATCACGCCGTTTCCCAGTGGGGGTAGGCAGAGAGGATAGAGCGCCACACTTTCTGACCCGACATACAACTCTCGCCTCATCCACATTCATCATCTTCGCATGCAAGCTTGCAGCTTGTTGAGCAAATGACCTCAAGTTATTTCTTAATGCAGAATTAACTCATTGTATGTATTTAAATAAATTTAAAATTCCGATTTTAAATTTAGAATTTAGATTTTAGATATCTCGGGATCACTTTGGTTTAGGAAAAAAAAAATCTATAAAAATACTTTGCAACATATATGTATTTGATGTGATGATAATAATTAAAACAATTTACTTTGTTTTCACTTTCAATAATAATTAAAACAATTTACTTTTGAAAGTGAAAGTGAAAACAAAGTAAATTGTTTCAATAATAATTAAAACAATTTACTTTGTTTTCACTTTCAACCACTAATTTTTTTTATTTTTAAACATTCAACATGTTTCGAAACCAAAGGTTCCCTATTCAGAAGGGTAACTAAGATATTGGACCTTTCGTCTCGAAACATGTTGAGTGTTTAAAAATAAAATTAGTGGTTGAAACAAAGTTAATTGTTTTAATTAAAATCATATAAAATGTTACCACAAAGTTATTTTGCGTTTATTGAAGAAGATATGTATATTTTATAAAATCTAACAAAAAAAATTGGTTGAAAAAGAATTTTATCCTAAATGAAGCTATTTAATTATACCTGTAAGGAAAATATGTAAATAAAATCAGCTGATCATTTGTTATATACATTTCAAATGTAAGGCCGCTTTATACGATATATGTTCATATGTAGGTATATTTAATGGTACCAATCTATCTTTTCGGCTCGAAATTTTTTTTTTTTTTTTTAAACTTTTTCTTTCGGTTCTTTCACACGTTTTTAAGGTTTTCTCTGCGAGTATGAATAAATAAATTATTTTGAAATTTTCGATGGCATCTTTACGCTCGGTTCATGGGAAGTCACAGACTTCTTTACCGACTCCTCCAAACTACTGCGAGCCGTAGACTTCTTTATCAACTCGTTTAGTGTTACTGAGAAATGAACAAAGCTTTACTGAGAAAAGATGTAACATATCATTTGCGACCACTGTGAGAGTCGCCCATTTTTTTAAAAAGTAAAATCTTGCGTTTTTAATGAAATACCTGTATATCCATTAAAAACACTGGACGTAATAATATCGCCCTTCTTCATTGTAATGAAATCACAGAATAATAGTAGAATTTGAGTATAACATTGTCTGACAATGTTATTTCCGATACTATTAAAAATGACGGATGTTTATATTATGTAAATATAAAATACACAATATTAAAGGCATAACAAAAATTCAATCTGAAATTGAAATTTATACGAGGATTATTTAACATATTTAATACCTCCAGTATGCGATCCTCGTTCTCCAGTATTGTGTCGTGTGTTATATTTCCGCCTTTTAATTTATATAATCTGTGCTTGTCACAATAAACGTGTTTTACACACGAACTCCTACAGGCATTCTAATTGAAAAATACTCAACATTTTGAACGACGTTCCTTAACACGGTAGGATTTTAGAACAGTAGGAGTTTACTGGTTGAAATCGTCACGTAAGGAAAAAGCGTTTTGTTTTCACGCACATTTGGAATCTAAATGTTACCTTGAGAAAATTAAAACTTAATAAATGTTATAATAAACTAAATATAATAAATAATGTAGTAATAAACTGCAATTTTACTATATCCAACTCAATTAACCTGTTAACCGGGCGAGTCCCTTTTTAATTACGCAACATATAACGGGCTTGAACTTTTTCACTAGGACGTGTCTGCGTCACGCCCGGTGGACGTAATTTCATATTATTTTTTATTTTTATGTATGCTTAAAATAAATAAAAAGGAAAGATTTTTTTTTTCGTTTAATTATATATAAAGTACAAAGGAAAATACAAAATTACAAACCAATAGAAAAGAATACAACCAAAAAAATGGATTGGTACATTGATTTTGTCATCTCTGATATCACTTTCATTTATTTTGATGGATGTAAACATGACATAAAAATGTTTTCTAAAATAAAATGTAAGAAATATAAGTAAATAATATACATATAAAACGAAAGTATGTAGGTAAGTATAAGTACGTACTCGTCACTGCTCACCCAGAATACGTCCACTCCTCTCAATAGCGAAATGATACTGATTCCCTCCATGTCTTGAATTCATGTCGAGACATGTATGGATGACGTTCCAGGGCGCAACATATATACATATGTCCTGCCCGTACCTGATATTGTTTACGTTTGACGTATTTATACGTCCCGCCCGGTTAACAGGTTAAACCTACGATAAAATTAAGTTAAGCAGACTTTGAATTTCTCATTTTTATTTTCTAATTCGAGCTACTTATATAAATATTATTGTTTTTGTTAATGTAAAAAAATTAATATAAAATTAAATTTGACATTATTTTCTTCGATAATAGCAAAATAACTTTAAGGTAAAAATATTATTATTCATAAAAATAAAACACTTAAAAAAAACAATAATATATTGATAAATCAATGTATCTAGGAGCTAGTGGTCCCCTCTATACCAAGGTCCGTGGGGCAGAAAATAGGTTAGTCCGTTATACCCAGCAGTGGGATCTAATAAACTAACTTAAATAATAAAATTTTAAAAATATATTTTATTTAACTTTTTTATAACAAAACCTTCACTTTATAAGCTATATAGGAACAAATATAATACAAATAAAAGATCAAAATATGTACATTTATCTTGTGTGTAGTTTTCCGGTATATTCTGCCACATATATGTGTCCTCTCTGGCCGACGTTTCAGATCTCATTGCAGGGTCCATCATCAGGGCTGATGTGATGATATCTTGATTCATAGGTTATGTATTGGCTTGCAATACCATACCAAATTCGGTAAAATCGATAAATGTATATCTTCTCTATTTACATTTATTATCACAAATATCATAAATCTTGCACTTTGATGTCTAATTGGTGGTTTAGTGTCGTGAAGAAAAAAATCTTTTTCAAAATTTACAACGATTTGCCGAAAAGAGAGCACAGTATGTTTTTTATGCGGACCAAAAATTGAGGAAGTATACGTTGAGTATTCTTAAACTAACTCATAATTTCATACATTTTTTTAGATAACTACCAAACGTTGAACAAGCGTGTACTTTACCACGGTAATTTATCAGAGTAATTTAAAATAAATGAATGAATAAATTAATTTATTTTAAATTAGTTTCTATTTGATGTTTGATTGACATTTTCAAATCACATAATTTCTATCGAAAAACTCTTTATATGTTAAAAAAAAATCATAATAGTAAACGGAAACGCATTGGAAAAATTTCCAGTTCACAGATTTCTTTAGGTAGGTATATATTTTTTAATGATTCATCGAATTTGTTTTTTAATTATTATTATTATTATAACCGCCAATGAAACAAATCGAGTAGAGCATAATTATATGATACTTGTATTTTGTGTATTTTTCAGTAGCAGACAAAATTGATATGGATCGCTTCACCGAGGAGACAAAACTCGGTAGAGAAATTACTCCAAGCTGAAAATTCTTGAGTTTTTTACATTGACAGTGATCTATCCCCTGGTACTCAGATATCGAAAGCTGTCAGTAGTGTTTTCTTCGGGGAAATCTAGACTATTAGAAGACGCCAGCCTCGAAACCTTCGATATATTCATCAAAGCCTAGACGGTCTGACGTCTGTGTTTATGAATATGTTTACCGATTCAAAGGCAAAATGAATTAAATGCAAAGTACTTTCATTGCAGCACAGTGGTTTCCTTCTGGATAAAGTTATTGCACGCTATTGTATTTGAGTCATTTAATAATCAAATAAGTCAGAAGAAGAAACTCTATGGGTTCTAGCAATTGTCAACGTTATTAGATTTGAAGTCATGCTATTTTTATATTGCCGGAAGACATACTATACATTGGCGTGTTGAAAAATTGCCAAGTTCCCACTGCTTGTAGGGAAGAGTCTGGTAATATGGACCATTTATTTCAAATGCGTATTTAAATGAATATATGTTTTCTAGATTTTTACAAATATCTATTATATGAAATAAAAAAACAATTATTAGGCTTTGATGTTTTTTTAGTATTAATCAGCAGAATTATTAAATATGTCTCAATAATTGACAATAATTAACAAAATGTGAGATCAAAATATTATTCCACTTTTTTTTTTAAATAGAGATGAGCCGCAGTGATTTTCTAGATTTCCTTAGCCATTTTTCGCCTTACTACATTTGCTTTTCCATTTACTTCCTTACTTATTGTGCGAGAAGTTCAAAGAAGAATAAATTTAGCAGCGAAGTAGTTGGAAACTGTTCTGGTCAATTTACCATAGGTACCTTTATCCTGTAACAGCCAACAACTGTGGCCGTGCCTAAGACCTATTCAGTGTGAGTATCTACCTATCAATATACAAAAATATTGCAGTATTTTATAGAAATAATTTTGCCAGTATACCAAGAGTAAAACATAATTTTATGAAAAAGTTGATGTTAATGATAAAATATATATATACAACAAAAATCAATATTTGACCATGACCCTTTTCTTGACAAATAATCGAAATTTTATAAGAGATACGTGTTCGTTATGACAAAATAATAATCACATATTTGTTTTACGAAATCAGTCAACTATTCAAAAATAATATTTTGAATGCCGACGTGTTATTTTATTGAATATTGTATAGGTATGTCCGTGATATCTATCGCTTTGTATTATTTTATAAGTGACGTTTGAGTTTCAAGGTTAAAATTGTTATAAGATAAAAAAAATAAACAAAAACACGTTACATTTTTTAAAATACAGTACAATATATAATACACAGTACTAAGTGCGATCATGATTTTGTGTCAAGAAATGGGTCAAATATTGTAAAAATATGAATAAATATTCCAAATAAATAAGTCCAACAAAATTATGTGATTTTGCTCTGAGAACACAGTTGTATGATTAGTAAAAGAAATTAGGTGTATCAATTAAAAATATGAACTCTTGTACCATCTCCTATCCGAGATCGGCGATCATTCTGGCAATAAAGACTTTATTTACCACTGCACGAAACAACTTATACCAGTCCCTCAAGTTACGCTGCCATGAGATGCGCCCTATACCTACCCTATGTGCGATAACGGACAGAATCGCCACCACCGCACGCGGGTTGGGATTAGGAAATAAATATTTTCCTTCCCAATCTCCGCCGATAATGATTGATCTCCTGACACGTGAACTACACCAGGCCAAAGCTAACTACTTAACAGCTGACAAATTGTACTTACAGCGTTTTCCTAGTACGTCGCGTGCCGGTTCAATCTCCAACTCTCCCGGCTTTGTCGAATCCAGAACAGATCGATCTGTCTATTCCGAAAGGCTGATGTGAACTTATGCATGTTCAAAAAGAATGTCAATTTTTATTAGAAAAGGACATCGGCACACACGCTTTCCAACTGTCACTGGGCGGATTTTTCAAAAGTTTAAATCCTGGCTAGTGGTTGGTGCAGAATACGTCGGATGTCAGTTTCGACCAATCAAAATCATTTCGTGGCCGGCGCCCGACGGTCACGAAACACCCTATTTTATGTATTTTTTTAGTGTATATTATTACGTTTCTTTATGTAGAATGATATGTTTTCATGTATTTTTTCTTTCAAATAAAGATTTATATTAAGGCGAGAACACTGAACGACTTTGATCTAGTGCCGCTTCGGTGCGGTGCAGCCGGTCCTGCTTGTTAGTTGAAAAAAATGTCTACCTGGAGACGATTGAGTAGGACCGATATGGAAGCTTTTGGTCTTAGAATGATCCTGGGTAAGCGGTGGGTACTTCTCACTGCCATAAGATGCGTCTGAGATACCTTATCGGGAATGCAAACAAAGCAACGTGCTTCAGATCTTTTATTCGGGTTGGGTACCCAATAAAATTGGGAAATTTTTAGGGAGCCTCTTCGCGGGGTTTGACTATGTATGCTGGTTTTTATTTTACCGCTATTTTCATCTGTATTCCAGTTAATTTTTTTTTTAAATCCGTACATCTAACGTAATGAGCTTTATATTTACCGTGGTTTATGTCTGCCGGTAGTGGTTTTTCGGACTAGCGAGTCATCTGTTTGTTTTGTACAACTTTCGTGTACACGTTACCGTTTAAGTTAATGGCGTACCACAATAAAGTACATACGCAGATATTATAATAAACACAGTAGAAAATTAAGAATTTGATTAATTTATTTATCTTCAAAAATGTTCTGGGTAAAAAATAATTTTGTTAAAAGATTGCCATCCTAACCCTAAGCCCTTGTTAAAAGACTATTCTCTTGTTAAAAGACCACTTGCTGCTTTCACGATTCTTCCTAGGATTTGTTTTCTCCCGTCAACTTAATCTTCTTTCAGTCGACGTCCATTCACGGTATAAAAATGCTTCCCATAATGATAGCCACTCCTTTCTGCAAGCTAGAAAACGATCTAAGCTCAAGCTTTCAGTATGAGACCTTTTTTCCAACCCCTTAGAAACTACTGTACATGCGGCTAATTTTCTATTCTACTACTTACTACAAGTGCATCAGCGCTAATTGCTTTGTCACATTTACTAACTACCTTACTGTAATAAAAATCTGATTGTTTTATATTATTACATAAATTAGAAGGGTATAAATATTGTAATAAAAAGCCGTATTGCAATTTCAAAAATAATAAAATAATAATAATTAAACGAAATAACTTAACGTTGTTTCCGAAACCGGTTGGTTTTACCAAAAATTAAGTGGTGATAAACAAAGTTATTTCGTTTAATTATAATCAAAAAATTCAATTTAACGAGTCGCGGGTACTATTTTTGCATTGACGTTTTTCTATTGAATAAATAAAAATAGCTGTTATAATTTATACCTTCTTCTAAAAAAGGTTTATGTATTTACAAATATTTTTTAGAATCCGCAGCGATGCTAAACTATTTGTATAAATCTCATTCCGAGTACATTCCATTTTTTCAGGAAGTAGTGCCTGGGTGATCTGTTTTCAATATCTTTTAACCTCACCTCATGTTATTTTTCCTTCGATTACAATTTTTTAATATTTCGTTCTATGATGAACGTTTACACATCTTAAACTATCCAGAAAATATACATGTATCGCGTTTTAAAGCTTCAGCAAACCTTCACGCAAGCTCGGTACAGCTCGAATTTTACACAAGTTCGAATTGGTACCGACCTGGTCCGGCAGGAGAAGACTCGACTGCGGCGGTGATCTGGTTTTCTAGATTCGCTAGGAACACCTCCCGACACTTCCTAGAAAAGTGAAGACTGTTGAAAGCGCTCTTCGAAAAGATTAGCCTGCCCGATGTCTTTTATACCCCTGCATGGATTTTATACCCTTTCAGCGGCGGTGGGAATGCATTAATTAATTATTATTATTATATTTAATTAATAGCGATGGTTGTTTACGACCAGGTTGCCCAGACAATCTAGTTTTTGGAGATACATACAAGTCTTTCTAAGTAATATACATTTATGTGGAATTTATTTGTACCCACAGGTGTCTATTTAATTTATTTGCTTATCACACTTTTTAAGTTAAGACAACGCTAGTTGAGGAACACGTCATCTGTATTCCATTTCAGGCAGCTTCTTTTTCCTCCACTCTCCCCTCGCATCTTGCATACTTAATGTACTTTCTGACATCACTAAAACTATAGCTCTGAACTTTAACATACAACAGATCTAAAACCATTATTACATTACTCCTATTAGTTCAGTGAAATAAGTACGAAGATACCTGCCTTTTTGCGAGCATCTAAATTTTAATATACCACGTGCAGTCAGTACTTTGAAACATAAGTTAGAAATAAACATACATTTTAGATACAACGTGAAATCGATTAAAATTATGATTTTATCATGATTTTCTTAGGAAGTTGTCATGTATCGTGGCTGCGGGAGGCCAGTGAAAATACTGGAAATTAATTAGCGGTTTAATAGTTAGTGATTTATTAATTATGAAATGGCCATGTCACTTGACACGACTTTAACTTAACGATATTCTTTAAATCACACTATTTTGTAAGTATTATTACTCATCTATGAACAATTTATTATCACTGAAAACATTTTATTTAACTTGTGTCGTGGGGTCGATTTGGACCCCACCATATACATTTACTTATAATATTTATATTTTTTAACTTACACGTACACGCATCAAAGTAATCTCATTACGTCAAGTGCTGCAGCGGGTGCCTGTTTGGCGCTTAGACATAACTAGAAACGGAGGTACACCTGGCTTGGGGTCAAAATGGACCCTCAATTCCAAGAATGTAATTTAACTGCGGCGCAAAAAGGACCAAGAACAATCTCAGCAATCTTTAAAATATTGCAATTATATATGTAAGAATCATTTATTAAATACTGTAATGTGTTCCAAATTTGATATGTAAGTAATTTATGCGCCTATCGAATAGGGCTATTCTCCCATCGCAAAGCTCATGAGAGGCGTAGCAACAATAATAAAGTCAGAATGGCGAGGGGATCCTCGATCACGAAGCCCGGCTACAACAAGTAATTTGTAAGAATGTTCGTAGAAACTCGTTTTATTCGCTACAATTTTGAAGTGACCTCATGTTTGTCAATTTTTTTTTATTGTATTGATATCAGAAAAAGATCCTGTTTTATTTAAGTTTAAAGTTAAATGAAGCCTGAAAAAAGGATTTGTATATGTTTTTTTCTTATTATTTTTTCATATATTTTTAGATGTCTAAAGTACAGACTGAAAAATCTTCAGGTTTGTGTTTTCTATGGTATTATGCCGTGTTATTAAGACCTCTCCGGGTGACGTTTCGGATCCCATTGCAGGGTCCATCATCAGGGCTGATGCGTTGTCAACACATCAGCCCTGATGATGTACCCTCCAATGGGATCAGAAACGTCGGCCGGAAAGGTCGTAGTACCCCAGAAAACACAATCCAGAAGACTTTGAGTAGCCGTGAACCTAAAAACCTAAAAATGTTACCCAAAGTCAAAGACTAGTAGGAATAAGGCAATACAATATGTTTCATTTATGATAATGTTAATAAAAATTTAATTTATACTTGTCAAAAGGGCTATTATTTTAAAATACATCCACATTTACCAAATTTCGTTAATAAATTACGAGTTTATTTGCATTTTTTCAACTGGGATCATTATGGACCCTCAATACTTTAATAATTTGCTGTGTACGTGTGACCTCTATGGTCAACGTTTCGGATCCCATTGCAGGGTCTGATGTGAAATCAGATACTTTTAACTCTCAAGAAGTTTTTTAACTCCTTTCTAGTGTTTAGAAAAAGGTTCCCGTCGCTTCTTCCGAAGATTGTAGATATTTCATTGTCGAAGGTAGATAGACCATTCTAGAGCCTTCCTTAAGTATTTGGACAGTGCGTAATTCCTTCTGATAACAGATGCCTTTTTTGAAATAATATTATTTTTACTCAGAATATTTTGAGGATGTTGAAATTTTGTCAAGAACTGAGTGAAATTGGTTAACGTTACATTATGTTAAGTGATTGTATAAGCCAGCCGTACTAAGGGTCGTAAGCCCTATAAACACCAAAAGACTTTCATTCCTACTTTCCCATATAAATAGCTTCGTCTCTGTGAGACATCAATAATATTTCTTGTATTTGTAACTGGTTTTGCTCACTAATATGCTTTTGTACAGACTTGTTATCAATTCTAAAACCGCCAATAATTTACGAATAATCATTTTCAAACATGCCACTCTATTTTCGTTAAATGCAAAGTGGTAGTTGTTTCAATAACACTCATCAGTTTAGGATGTGTATGAATCCGCGAAAGGCGTGAATCGCCTTTTTATTAGGTTTTTTATTAGTTTGGTTTTTAATTTTTTTTAAATTAGATTAGATCATTATTAGATTTTTTCCGTAGTAAGCTTCACTTGTAGACACATGTAACAACGTGTAGTTCAATTCACATTTTTTTATAAATATCAAAGAAACAGGTTCTCCTTTCAGCATAGAGTTTTACGTCTCAGAAAAGGTGAAATTTCTGAAAAAAGAAAACTGAATAGAATTATTGATTTAGGACAAATAAAATCAAACATAAAATTTGTTTGAAAATCCTACAAAGTAAAATGAATGCACGTTTATATATTCTTTGGAATAATCAGAGAAGACAAACATCATACATAACTTTTTTCTTTTTACACTTCAATGCATCTTAAAACAAACATCCTTGGGTTATTCGGCCTCCCGATGTTTGAGACTTATACTGTGCGACCAATGTGACATGCTCGTCCTATGATACGAGCCATCTATCAAAACAATATTGTTAAGGATATGTAGGTATTCAAATATCTGATGATAGAAGGATACAAATGAACACTTAAAATTAATTATAGATTAAAATTAATAATAAATTTAAAATATTGATTGTATTATTTATATTTTTTTAATTAATTACACCTTCATGTTTCGGAATAACCTTTCCATCGTCAGGGTGTTTTACAAATGTCAAAATATCAAAATGAATAATGTCTTTTGTTTTTTGTTTTTCTAAATTATTTGAAATATTATTTTTAATATTATTGCAGAATTGTTTTTTCTGAATTATCAAAATTAGAACTACTGTGAGAACCACTGTGTGGAAAAATAAACATATATTGATCGAGAGTAAAATACATAAAACCTGTGTAAGACGGACCATGGCATATATTATTGAAAGAGCCGAGACAACAAGAACAAAGAACCTCTCTGATGGTTACTCCAACCCATTGCGGGAGCAATCATCAGAGATAGAGTAAGAAATTCGGAAGATCTGCGATGTTGAAGATGTTATGCGATGGGGAGGAAATAGAAGGATATACTGGAGAGACTTCGTCGACAGAGCGGATTCGACAAGATTAGTGAGAATAGCGAAGAATAGAGAATAACGAGATACTAGACCTCCAGGAAGAATATCATAACGATGGAGAGACAGCTGATCATCCATATGAATGAGAAACAATAGGACACAGTCCTTACATAAGCAGAGGAAAGAAAAGAAGAAATAATTTATTTACACAAAGGCAGGCGTTTCTTCTTCTTCATGTGCCCTGTCGGGTCCCCCCGACATGGGCGATCATCTGGGAGAAAGTTTCCCTGTCCAGGGCAGTGCGGAACAGGTCTTCCACGCTTCTTATCCCGGTCCACTCTCGGACGTTTCGAAGCCAGGAATGCCACCTCCTTCCGACCCCTCTGCAACCCTCAATCTTCCCTTTCATGACGAGCTGAAGGATGGAGTATTTTTCGCCTCTCATTATATGATCAATTTTTTTTCTATATAGGCATCTATTTAGAAAAATAGATGCCTATATAGAAAAGTAGTAGCATAGTCCAAGCGTCCACAAACTTGCGTATTTCCTTTAAAAAGATGATTTATGGTTGGTCGTGAAACCATTTTTGTACCGTTTCCTGTACATTTAAGTCTGGTTATAAGATCAGTTACAATTATGTTTATCTTCGTTTTATTCATTGTCTAGTGGCGGTTTTTTCCTTCCCTTCATGCTAAGATTACACAGCAATAGGCAGGCCGTATTTTCAAACATGCTGATAAACAAAGGACAACGAATGTACACAGAAGTGTATATTACAAGTTTTAATACAAATGGTTACAGTTACAGCTGGAATAAAAAATGAAATACAGCTCAACAGCTTTCATATTACGATGCATCACGAAGTAGTAAATTTAAAAATAAAATAATGAAAACTATTATAAAATTGGTGAAATGCTAAAATAAATAATACAAAATGGTGCCACAAAGTGAATTAGAAAAATTTGAAGTAGTTTATTGTAATCTATTTTAGTAATTTCAGAGCAACTTAAAGACGGTCTCTTGGAGTCGGTATTTGACTTGGATTGGAGGCAAGTTGAGCACTTACTGTACTAGGTAAAACTTGTATATAAACTAGTTTTCTCTGTGGTTTCTATATATACAGGTGTCCCGTATCTCGACATCAAGCTGAAATCGGGTGATTGGCCAAGTGATTATAGTTATCAGAAAAATATTTAAAAAAATAAAAATGTTAAAACTGAGCAAAGTATTGATTTTAGCTACTTGTTTTGGTCAAAAAGTGACATTTTCAGGATTACATAATAATAAAAAATTAAGAAAAATAAAGATTTGTAGCAGCAGGAGTGAAAAGACCGTCACAGGGTATAGATTTTTTTTAAAATGCTTTTAATTTTTAAAACACATGACTTAGTTTTTTTTAAATATTTTTCTGATAACTATTATCACCCAATTTTGGCTTGATGTCGAGATACGGGACACCCTGAATATATGATAATCAGGGCCAGACTAGAGAAAATGGCGCCCGAGCAAAGGAGATCTTTTTAATTTTAATTACACAAACTTTTAGTGTAATGGTGAAGTCTCCCGCTGGCATTGTATATGACACAGATGCATGTGAACGCGCCCATGGGTCGGTGCCCATCCTTAATGCGTAGCGCTTGTTCTGCTCCTTCAGCCCAGTTGACAGTAGTACACTACCTCGCCCTTGAATAATTAAATGTATAAATCGAAAGAATCGTGCTAAGTATATTTTCTTTCTATATAATGTGTGGACCATTCTGCTTGCGATACTAAACAAACAACTATATAAACCGCGACATACACATTTTTCATATACATCACATCAAACACAGTGAGATATTGGCTTGAATGCTAAAGGTGGTCCCTTTCGCAATTCATACATCTACATTGGTGATTGTTTCCATTTCTTCATTTTAATCCTCTCCAAGTCATGTCTCTGTTCTCTGTTAAAATAATTATAAACATTCCTCATCTATAGTGGCGTGCAATTTTGTCCTTATACCTACCTTACTTTGATATTAAAAATATATGTAAACATTTTTTATATACACAAAGTTGTACGTTTCTTTTCACTGTGCGACGGACGAAAAATGGTGATCAATCTAAAATTTTATGACATCTTTGAAGATGATTCCCATACTAAACCATATTCTAAATCATAATCCTCATTCATTTATTCATGCATTCTTCTTCTTTTTCCTCAGCCACCTCTCCACTGCTGGATGAAGACCTCTTTTAAATGTCTTCAATATTCCCTTCTTTGGGCTTTTTTAATCCACCTACTTCCCGCGACAGGTATAATATCATCGGTCCACCTTTTCTAAGACCAGCCTCTTTCTCTTTTCCTGTCTCATGGTCTCCAACGCAGAACTCTGGCTTCCTATCTGTATATTCCTTATATGACACATTTTAATATGGCAATACGATCCACCACATTAACAACTTTATTCCGGCATCGGATTTCCTCATTTCTCATTTGCCTGATCTCAGGCGCCTAGCATTTTTCTCTCCATAGATCGCTCTGCACATTTTAGTATATGTATGGTCTTCGTAGATAGTGAGAGTTTCCAGACCATAAATGTCGTAACATACGTAAGCATTGAGAGGATGCATGTTTCAAACATATTTCTTTTTTAAAATCATGGGAATATCAGAATATGACGCGAGCTTGATCAGATGGGCGAATTCTCATACAAAATAAGCGACTTTGAAAAATTTCAGTGGGATTTTGAATTTCGTATGCGAGCTTTACTAGACTAGAAGGCCTTTTTTATAAAAAATAAGCGGAAGCTTGAGCACGTGAGCTTGTCCCGAATAGTAGTAAGCCAGAGCCTGGCCAGAACATGGCCAGAGTAGTTGGCCAGAGCTTGGCCAAATGGGGGAAATTCCAGGGGAAATCATAAATCCTCAAGCAGTCCTTTATCTTCTTAATTTTGGCAAGACAGAACTTTTTTTTTTCGGGAACATCAAAGGCCATTTCCGAATAATAATAATGGAGGCTAGAATCATAACGGTGTTGCTTTTGTCCGCAAACGTTGAAATTTTTCTTCTATTTTTTCCACTTAAAAACTCACCGAGCACATCAAAACACGAATGAAATAAGAACAATAATGAAGTAAGCATTTGGTATAAATCTACCATTACACAAAAGTGACATTTGGCATCCGTTATTCCATTTTAAAATATTTCACTCACAACTTTATATTGCAATAAATCCCTCTAGTCATTTAATCATTTACTAATTTTCCTGCGATCTCGTATAGCTCTGGATGACCCATCACACGTCCGAGATATTGAAGTTTTCGGATTTTTATTATTTAGTTTTATTTTATTACTTTATTTATTTATTGTTTATTTATTACTAGCTCCTCATACCCGGCATTGCACGGGTTAAGGATGAAGTTAAAAATAAATTAGTGGGGTAAACAAAGATTCCATTATTTTGCAATGCCTATAATTAAAATTATGTTTCCACTTAATTAAGGCTGGAATGGATAGGATGTCTAGGAAAAAATTATGGCCTGTTTTTTCCGTCGGAAATATGTACGCAAAATTTGGGTCCAATCGGTGAAGCGGTGTAGATTTTTACAGAAAATATATCTGGGGGAGGGATGGGTTAGAGAGAAGGGAAAATGTCACCTTTATTACCCGACTGGTCTTAAAAAATAAGTTTGTAAATTTTGAGTCCGATCGGTCGAACGGTACAGATTTGCATTAAAAATATATCACTGAGGAGGGGACGAGGTAAAAAAAAAGGGAAGGGTGAAAATGTCACCTATGTTATCCGTCATGTCCTAAAGAATAAGTTTCCAAATTTTGAATACGATCGGTCTAACGGTACAGATCTTTCATGTAAATATCAGAGGAAGGGCAAGGGGTAAAAGGGGAAGAGGAAAATGTTGCCTATTACTCATCGATACTCGCCGGGTTCTCAAGAATAAGTTTCAAAATTTTGAGTCCAATCGGTCGATAGGTACGGATTTGTATCGAAAATTTATCAGAGGGCGGGGAAGGGGTAAAAGGGAAGGGAGGAAATGTCGCCTATGTTACCCGCCGGGTCCTAAAGAATAAGTTTCCAAATCTTTGTTCGTTTTCTTACTATTTTCAAACTAATCTAAACGCTTGTGCTTTAAAAATAGAATGGTTCGAACCCGCAACCTTTGGATGGCGAGGCGATTGTCCTAACCACAAGACCAATAAGCTTTCCAAAGCGTCCATTCTTTTATTCCACAAAATAATATCAAAAACACGTAGCATCTGACCCTTTTATTAAATCATAGCTTTTTTATATCTAAAATATTTTTTGTTAAAAAATATATTTTAAAAACGATTTATTTCTATCGGTTTACCGCAACCCCCTTGACTGAAGACGTTCAGAGTTCGTATGTATCAATCGATAGTAATCAAATATTTTTTCGATAGATACATTTTTTTGCAAATCTTTATATATTTTTTTATTTTTTATTTTTTATTTTCATTTCATTTAGGTAAAGGTTTTATTACAGTCATATACATATAATCTTAAAAAACAGTTGTTTATATACAGAGCTTTGAGTCAATTAAAAGAAAACACATATTTGCAAGAGTAATGTACAAGGTCGATAAAAAAACAAAATATCAAATAGGAAGTTTATGTGAGTGTGTGTATTTGTTTATGTTTGTATTTGTTTTTATGTGTCCGTATATCTATGCGTTTTTGTGTTCATGTGTGTGTGTATGTATGTTCACATGTGTGGGAGGAAATATGTCATCTCGCGAGTTTATTCATATTATATATATTATGAATGCGCTAGATCTGCACAAGTAATGTTGTGTTTCTTCTATTGCTGGCTTAAAATTTTTTATTTTTTATTTTTAAGAAACGAGGTATACAGATTATTTTAAAATACATTTTATATTTTTTAATGTGTAGAAATATTATAGGTGTATAACATTATACATTATTCGAGTTATTTTAAAGCGATAAGCATTTTATTTTATTTTATATATAGTGTTATATAAAAATCACGCACTATATATATATATTATATTATATAGTGCGTGATTTTTCCATTATCAGTTTTGAAAAATAGACAAATCTGGCCAAAAAAAAGTGGCCAATTTCATCGGGACAGATGCAGTTGATAGCCAATTGCGGACACCAATATAAACGATACTAATAAAGCCGCCCGCAGGGCCTAGCAACAAGAAATCGGCGATATCTGATTGCTTAACTGCTAGTTTATTTTAAATGACATTATGGTGAAATTGCAATTGTAATAGGGTATTTATTCAAAAAAAAAATCATATATTCGGCAGTGTGCTAAGATATTTAATTTTTTTTAATGCAAAAAATAATTCCTGTTAAGTGCCTCTGTGAAACTAGGAAAAAACACCTCCTGATTTCAACACTATAGTAGTTTCTCCCACCCTTGTTACCGATAGCGTGTGTTATTATCGGCCTTGGGATATGTTGTCGATCACTCCATCCATCACTTAGGGAAGAACGGGATGGTAGTGAAAGAGTGGTAAATTGACAGATTGGGGCAGTCACTTAAAATAAGTGATCACCCCCCAGAAAATATTTTCGATAACTTTATTAAAAGATAATACATTAAATCAATAAAACAATTGCTATACTTGATCATAGTTAAAATCATTTATTAATAATATAATATCAGATAAATTATACTAGCAGTTAAGCAATCGGCTGTCGCCAATTGATTATTGTTAGGCCCTGCGGGCGTCTGCCTGGGTCGCTGCGCTAGCTTTTTAAAGCGAAAAACACTCTAAAGAGAAAACGTGAATATTTCGACAATGTTTGACATACGCGCAATTGCTCAGTGATAGATAGATTGACTCGTAACGTTTTCGAAATACACCAGTCAATTAATGTTATTATATTTACTGGTAGACTATGAATGTTCTTAGGTTTTCACGGCCACTCAGAATTTTCAAGTTTATGTTTACTGGGGTATTATGCCGTGTTGTTACGACCTTTCGGGCCGTAGCTCTCAGCCCTGGTGTGAAGTTGCATCTTGTGTTGTGTATGTGATTAACTTTTGAGAGATAGTATAGTATATTTATTATCGAGGGTTGAAACTGCAGGGTGGAAACTTATTTTTTGAATTTGAAGTTTTAATGTCTTGATCAATTAGTTGAATCAGAAATCCTGAATATTTTTTAAATTTATGTGTATTAATTAAAAAAACAATAAAATCCTTTAATTTAATTTATTGGTGTTAAAACTTTATCAACTATGTTAGAACGGACAAGGCGCGCAAAATTATTATTATTTAAAAACATAAATTGTTTAGTGAAAAACTAATCATGTCACATGTCCATACAGTTAATACACAATGACCGATGCTGGCCCACTCAATCCATTGCCATTGTGTACAGGGAACAATAGCGCAGAATGGTGGACAACTGCCGATCCTGGGGCGCAATGGCGAAGTTGTTTTTTCGAGCACACTTCAAAGGAATCATGGCGTAGCGTGGCCGGTGTTGTTCACACAGTGGCCCATTGTCCAAATCATCACCGTCTGCTGACGGGGTCATAAGTTTATCGTATTTTGTTCTGAGATCGCAAAAATGTCGCTGTAGTAGAGAAATGAAGAGACAATCAAGTTTCTTGAACTATTATTATTAGTATAGACATAAATTAATACAGAATACAATGAATGAGTTTTATTTTTAATATACCTAATTTAGTTCGAAAATTTTGATTTAGTCACGAATAAAATTATCACCAGATTTTTTAGTTTGATTCGTCAAATTGATTGAAATTGAATTGATTGAATATAATGAGAATACCAACGGATTTATAAAGAAAAGGCGCATGCGCTCAATTTTTTCCATTTCTGTAAATGCAATATTTTAAATTGTTCTTAAGAATTTTAGGCGCAGTTGAAGATCAAAAATTAAATGTTTTAAAGATGAAAAGAGTATTTGCTGCAACTTAAGGGGAATCTGATTCAATGTTGAAATTTTTTTTTTCTTTTGCTTTAATCGATAAATATAAAGATATGCATTCAGAGAATACGCTTGTAAAATCATAGAGCAAAATTCTAAATATTTCGTGTGAACGCCTGTTCGCCGATGGGCGATGCTGGCCCACCTTGGCGTATAACCGTGCATGTCCCATTGTGTACCGGGGCCTTTATATATAAAGTCCACAAAATGGAACAATTTTCCTTAGGTCAAAAATATTTTAAATTAGGTCATTTATTTATTGATAAGGCCAGCGCCACACTGCGCGGACCTTTCTCCGCGTCTTTTCCAACGCGTAAAATCGGCAATGCAAATGGGTCGACCGATCATCCGCGTAGTCCTTATTAAGTGCATTTTGTGGAAAATATAGAATAATAATAAAAGAAAAATAATAATAACAGTAGTAACAGTAATAATAATCGGCGATCATTCTGGCGATAACTATTTTTTTAAAAAAGCAGGGAACAACTCAGTTGAGTTGCACTTATACCGGTCCCTCAAGTTACGCAGTCATGAGATGCGGCGTCTTTCTACGCTTCTTTTACCACTTATATTTCCCTGGACAATGAGTTGAATAAAAATATAGTAATAAGAATAATATAAATGTAATAATAATTAAATAATAATAATTATATAAATAAAAAATACGGGGTTCCGTAACCAAAGAGAAGCGGCGGAAGATTCGAGTAGTGTGGCGCCGGCCTAATACATAAATATTTGTATTTAAAATTTATTGAAGTTAACGAATTAATTTTGATTGATATTCTTCCATACAAAAATGTGATACAAAATTTATTTCATTTCTTACCATTGGCAAAAATATTCTTACAAAAAAAATCCTCCATTCTTTTGATGAAATTCGATGTTTTCCAACCAAATTTTTCTTTAATGTGTTCTATTGTTGAAGACAAACCTTTTCATGTATTTTTTCACAAAATTCCCACCATTATTAGTGGACTGTAGGTTAGGTTAGGTAAGGTGAATTTTTTTTTCATTATTTTGAATAGGGTAATTTTTTTAATAGAATAATCTTAACTTTGGTTGAAAATACGTTTATTAAATAGATTTTTTTATATGCAAATTAAAATTTTAAAAACGATTTTGAAAATCACGTTTTTAAACTCCCGCCAAAACGCTTATTTTCCCAAGTGACGTTAGGCATGACTTTTTGTGTCATCTGACACGTAACAGCGAATTCGCGTATTTAGACGTTCATTCGTTTTTTTACAAAACAAGCCGGCTTTTTGTAAAGTATATACCCATTATGTCAGGGAAAAAGTTTTGTAGATATTATATGGTACCCAAATGTAGAAATTCATTCCTGAAAACTAATAAATGAATCCAACATTTAAGCATCAATTTTCCCTTTCAGATTTCCCTTGCGAAAATCCATCCTCCATTATTTTAAATGTATTCTTAGATAGTTATTTTATTAAAATAGGTCACAAACACGGCAAAATCTATATAAAAACCATGCAAACACCAGTAAACGAAGACGAACGGTTACCATAGAAATGAAACAAATCACAGTGACAAACACCATGGATCACGTATGTTTATCAATATCTTGCTAAACAACATCACGAACAATTACATCGCGTTTTGATGGAACCATATTTTTTAAGATTTTTATTGTAAAAATTATAAATGAAAACACTATTCTACACCATCCATACTGAGCTACAAAATATAATTTATTTTTCTGAATCTTTTTAATATATTTTCATAGATATCTGTAAAATGTGAAGTTACCCTTTTGTGTGGTTTTGTTCTACGCGCAGTTGTCGCCTGGCAATTGTATAGCGCGCAATTATAGTGGTGCAAAAATACCAGAACTACTTATCAAACTGTAGTTATATCCTTCATAATATTGGGATCTTAAGATCTTTATCCCAACACTTAATAGACAGGAATAAAAAAATAAATAAACGGGACGTAGGTTTACGTCGGGGCTGTGGTCAGAGGGAGGAAAAAGTACATGAAGGTTGTCCGTCAAACGTCAAAAATAAATACGAGCCCAACGATATTTTTCTTTTCTATGATCCAACGCGACAATGACATTTTTGCCATAATTTTACATCGGGACGCTGTGGGCGAAGAAATTAATAAGTGTATATGAAATCATCTATTTTCTATAAGCTTTAAATACAGCATTAATTTGTATTTGATGTACTTTTAGTCAAAAAATGAGAATTCCGAGATTACGTTTGCGGCAGAGCGAAGTCTGTCAGACCAAACCGCCCGAATAATAAGGCATTCGAGATATTTAACCCTTTTCTAAAGGCATTGCAGACATCGGACACCGCAAATAAAGGTATTTACTTTGAGAGAGATACGTGAAAATATATAAATCTCCTTATTTAATTACAACAAACACAGACGTATACCTAGGTCTCGTTTATTTTTTATTTTTATTCTCGTCTATTAAGTGTTTGGATAAAGATCTTAACATCCCTATATTGCTATATTCAGAATATTACCGACGGTAATCGAGTTATCCATTACAATACGATAAATTTTATAGTCATCTTTATACGTCATGATGAATTAAATCTATAATATTTAGGTCTTTTCACCACGGCAAATAAATAAAAGTTTGGGTCTGATGCAAGTTTATTGTAGTAATAAAAACACCGTGAATTATATTTTAAACCTTAATTTTTTGAAGAACTATTTTAATACTACACTATAAAGTATTTCAATAATATTTGCATAAAGACCATCACAGTATCTGAAAAAGGCAAGTTATTTTCTTATTGGGTACTAGTGTAGGTTCTCGTAATAAACTTCAGGCGCCAGACAGTTCGAAATCATTTATATTTATTATATCAATATATAGTATTGAGGACATTTAAAGACTGTTTTCTGGTGCCTAGTCCTAAATTTTAATATTTAGTAATGGTAAATGTATATTAAACTGTCAATACTAAATCTGTAATACTAATATGGAATATTTAGGAGCACTCTGTGACTTCCGACAATTCAACAAAGAGGGAATATAAAGCCGTCTAACGTAATCACCTCTCAAATGCAGCGGGCATGAAGCGAACCTTCAGTACAGCTCATCCCAACTCAATTTCTCGTAATGTTACACGGCAGATGATATGTCCGGAGGCCAATTTATACGTCAATTGTATTTGATTTAGAATATTTGCACATTACTATCTATCATCGTATCAGAGAACCATTAAAACCCATAAATTATTCAATTTTATTTTAAAAAAGGTATTGCAGGTTTTTAAAAAATTTAGTGGCGTAAAAAAATTCACAGCCAGTGAAATTGATAATATATTATTAAAAGCTATCATTATAAAAGTTGATAATTAAGGGCAAGATCTGGGGAAAACGGAGTGTCGGCAAGAGGCAAATCTTATCATCATCATAATCTTTATTCCCTTGTCCTATTAGTGTTGGGGGCCCAAAGACTTGACCAGGTGTTTCCATGTTCCCCTGTCTTGCGTTGCTTCCGCATGAGTCAACCAGTCTAGACCCATTCTGTTTTCATACTCATTTTTCTGTTTCTTTTTCCAGTTTAATCTGGGGCGGCCCACCGGCCGTTTTCCTTTCGGGGTTGCCAGGAGGATTCTTCTTGACATTCTTAGCACATGCCTAAGCCACCTCATTTGTGATTTTTCTATGTGTAGGAGTAGGGGCTCCATGCCGAGTGTGTGCCTTATGTCAGCACATCTCACTCTGTCCATCAGTGTGACTCTCGCTACCCTCCTTTGATAACTCATCTCGATAGCCTAGATCCTTGCTCTCATTCTTTCTATCAGGATCCAAATATGATGGCCATACATTAGGGTGGGCCTGTACATAGATTTAAAAGTGGGGGCCTGGCTACAGTTATGGTGGGGGTATTTAATAATAACCATAACTGTAGCCACGCCCTCGTTCAAAAATTTATCATGTTTACTAAAGTACATAAGTAATGGATAGTTAGTATGCGTCCATCCTGTCGAAGATACAGTGGTATCGAAACTGATAGAGGTAAAGTTACTCCATGTGACTTATACAAAGTTCTTAATTAATTGAAATAATAGTTATGTCCAACTACAAAGTGAACGCTATAAACATCAAAAATTTATAAAAACGTATTATATATAAATGAATATAAAACTGTAAATATCAATTTTGAATTATTCGCCCTGGAAAGAGTTAAGAGAAATCATAAAAATACTTAATCATATTTTAAAAATAATTTATGTATCTTGATGAAATTCAAATTATTTTCAAATAAGTCATTCCCAAGTTATTAGTTATTACGAAGCGGGATTTGAATTGTTTATGATAATAAAAAAGTTTTGTCGTGTTCCATTGACTTCGATTATGTCGCAGAATATCTAAACCCATCGATTAAACTCGGTTCGGATGGGGAAAGACAATGACAAATTGTAAAACAAATAATGTTTCCATGGCAACTGCCAATCAAATTGAGGTGGACGGATTATACCCGCAGCTTACGACAGGGCTTCATAATCTTCGGTACGCGTGATTATTTTAACGGTCATTAATAAATTGATTACGCCCAACGTAAACAAACGTATTGTCATAATAAAGTAGAAAAAGAAAGAATTACACATAATTGAGGATTTCCTAGCACTCTGGATGCTTTACAGTAAATTGGCAATTGCTCGAATCGTTTAAAAGTCAGTTGATCATATCCGTTCGTGAAATAATATACCCTTTATAAAGTGCGACTTAACTGCTACGTAGTTAGTGATAGATCGGCGATGTTACAGATTCGAGTAAATTGTTTATTCGTGCGATTGACCACGTATAACCGATACAGAAAAAATATAGCGAAAAGAAAACTATCTAGCTACCTATTTGTGGAATAATCTCGAGTGATGAGTGTGAAATTAGTCCAAATCACATAAAACTACTCCGTTAAGTCCATTAAGTTTGGTGATAAATAAAAATTTAATTAATTACAAGTGTTTAATTTGCCGACCACGACCACGATCCCTTGAAAATATATGGTTTATGGGGTACAGCCATGTTACCTCCAATACCAATGTGATTAAAGATCTCTCAGACATGGTGAGGTTGACCCCCATACTCCAGCCCCACATCCTCAATTCAGAAACTTTTTACAAGTTGACCTAAGCCTTAACTTTTCTTAATAAAGAGGCATTCAAGTGCACATGAAACTATGGTTAAAACAAGCAAATTAAAATGTGTCATTCAGATATTGATGATTTCATTATTTAACCAGTGAGAAAGAGTTCGAACTCCAACTCGATAGATGATAAAAAGCCAAGACGCTATTTGTATTCCTATCCTATGACAAAGATGGAGGAAAATATTCAAGAAAACCAGCAGACCAGAACGCAAAAGTCACGATTAATTAATGAAGAAATTAACAACGACAGTGAAGGTGTTTATCTATTCTAGAATTATCCTCAAAAAAAATTTCTTGCAGCAATCCTGGAACTTGGAGACTTTTGCTGAAGAGACTTGCTGTTCCTACAAAAATCCTAGACGACTTAATTATTTCGTTTCTTAATATGCTCCATACAAAGCTACGAAAAAAACCAGGATTAATAGGACTTTTGTGTATCTTGAAACGGAGTGGTTTTTATAAATTTTGGTCGGTATTGACATACCTACTGACATGGACGACAGACTTGCCTATACTAGTTTTTCTTCGGACCTGAAAAAACTGGCTAATTTACTCAGACGAGAGTTCAGCGAAATACTAATCGCAAAAAAGAACTAGGTACTTATTTTGTTCACATCCTGCTTGCATCCAAAGAGGAGATATGTAATAGTTATTCAACTTGAGTTGAATAACTATTACATATCTCAAACTTATCAAACAATCAAATATCTATACTTATCAAAATCTCAAAAAAAATTACAAAAATAAAAGCGGAATACAAATTAGAATATAAAAAATAGTAATTTAATTTAAGAAATTCAAAGATAAAAAATAAGGTCACAGGTACCCAATTAATATATTCAAGGATACTTAAATTTAAGTAAGTTTTTAATTGTTTTAACAGAATTCTTAAATTTGTGTTTTAACACAAATTCCAGATGTTGAAGTGCATTATTTGTAATTTCATCAACCCAATACAACCCGAATATCTTATAGTGAAAACTTTTGTTAGTAAATAAATATTGTGCTGAAAAATTATCGAATATTTCTTTCTGCCGAAAGTAATATCATAGCATTTACTTGTGTATAAGAGCAACTACTAATGCATGCACTACTTATATAATAACCGTAGATCATGTTGCAAAACCAAACATGTTAAACACCTATTTTTCAGTAAATTAAACAACTCGAATACTGTATTTAAAAATGAAAACTGGTGCAGCCCTATAAGTGAAGTTATCAAGTAACGCGACTTCTGTATCTTGATTGGTTGGTACCCTGGGAAAAAGTTAGCGACCTCTGGGTCAGGTCGTGGCGCCAGCGGAATAAGAACCATAAATGCTGACAGATGGCGTGACTCAAGTTATGAAGAAGCCGGCAGACGATAAACATCGAGTCCATAGTTGGAGCAATAAAATATTCTTAGAATACTTACTTACCAAATATTATCAAGCTCTTCCCCATGGGGGTAGCCAGGAAGCGCATTTTTTCAATCAGTTTTGTCGAAGGTATTTATAAATAAAAGGATTGTCATTTTATAATGTTCTCGATATGCAGAGATCAGTTATTTTAATAACGACTTCTCACCTTTAAAATGCTCGACGAGGTTTGAGGAGACATGGTGTGGCCAAATGAAGAAAACGTGAAAGTACTCCTGCACCTCCATAGTTGTATTGTAAATGAAAGTTAAACCCTGTAAAAAACAAACATTCTTGACGCCTATGAGATGTAGTGTTGGCGTCGCACGCTACTTATACTCTTACGATAGAAATAAGGAAGAAAAAAAATTTCCGAAAGGTTCAAGAGGCCCCTCGAATAATCTAGAAAAGTGTAGAGCGACCTCGAGGTACAAAGAACTGGCATGTGGAGAGGCAAATGTATAGCTGCCAACACCAAGTGCCAGCGAGTTCCAATATAAACTCTTGTTGGCAGTTGTTGGCAGTTGGCAGTGGACAGGTAGATAATTCCATCAGATCGACATCTGATTCAGGCCATGATTCTTGGCCAAACCCAGCATTTCCCTGGTACGCTCCCTTTCCTCCCATCATGACTCCTTGTGTTTTCTAGCTATTCCCCGAATTAAGAACACTGTTGAAAAGGACCCGATTTGAATCAACTACCCAGCTGAACAGCATTCCAGAAGATGCGTTCTAGAGGTGTTTCTAACAAAGGCGAGACTGCTGGAAGAGATGTGTGCATTACTAACGGCACTTGTTTGAAGGAGATTAGAGTAATTATCACATGTACGAATACATATATTTATAACAACAAGGCTTTATCATTAAAAAATATAAATTTTGGGAAAAGACACATAGATTATATTCTTTGTATATGGATGGGTACCGAGAGGCAACATAAAATATTCATAAACTTTTTGAATAAACATCATAGAAAATTTAAATTCACCTTAGAAATTGGAATAGATTCTAGCATAAATTTTTTGGATTTAAATTTATCAATAATTATAATAGAATTCAACATTAACCGTAAAGATACATACACCGATATATCCCATCATTTCACAAAAACTCTCAACTTTTCCATCAATGCTTAATACTAAATTAAATTATAATATAATATAAATATAATATTAGGTCCTTACATATGAAATTGACGTTTAGTATGGGAGGAACATAAAGCCGATTTTTTTTATTATAATATATTTATTTAATCAAAGTATGTACCATTGCTATCTATGCACTTTTGCCATCTCATAGGTAGTTCATCGAACCCTTTACTTAAAAAACCATTCGGACGGGAATCGATAAAATCTTTGAAGGCGGTTTGGACTGCCCCATCGGAGTTGAATTTTTTCCTTTGCAAGAAGTTATCCAAATTTCGAAAAAAATTGTAATCTATTGGGGCAAGGTCCGGAGAGTACGGTGGATGTCTTAGACATTCCAATTGAAGCTCCTCTAATTTAGTAGCCGTCTGTTGTGCAGTGTGTGGTCTAGCGTTATCATGAAGCAACAGTGGCCTAGAGCGATTACCCAGCCTCGATTGTTTAGCAGCTAGCTTTTCCATCATGGTTTGCAGTTGCTGACAATAGACATCTGCCGTAATCGTCTGGCCAGATTTAAGAAAGCTGTAGTGAACGACACCAGCACTAGTCCACCAAACGCTCACAAGTAACTTTTTTGGAGTCAATTTTCGCTTGGGGCATGGTTTGGCTGGTTCGGCAGGGTTCAGCCATTGCGATGAGCGCTTCCGATTATCGTACAGGATCCACTTTTCATCACAGGTAATGATTCGATTTAAAATCCCCTCATTATTGTGCCGGTTGAGTAATGCAACGCAGCAGTCAACGCGCGTTTGTTGATTTGCTTCACTCAATTCGTGAGGTACCCACCTTTCACGCTTTTTCACCTTACCAATTTGCTTCAAGTGGATTAAAACAGTTTTATCACTAACACCGCAGCCTGCAGCTAACTCGGATGTGGTTTGCGATGGATCCGCTTCCACAATAGCCTTCAATTCTTCATTATCAACTTTGGTCTCCGGCCGTCACGGGGCTTGTTCTGCAGGTCGAAATTTCCAGAACGAAAACGTTGGAACCA